>JASAMX010032154.1:0-56944 GCA_030248175.1 Microlaimidae sp. YZB2_3 | reverse complement strand
GCGCATGTGCTAATTTACCTCGTTTAATAATTTAATGAGAAAACATTTTTGCGTTAATTTAACTGAAAAATATGAAAATCTGATATTTTTGTAAAAAACATTTGCGAATGTATATTGTTTATTTGAGATAAAATCAAATCAAATAAAGATTTGTTTACATCCAAAACAACTATAAATAGTTTTAATACCTTAAAATATTCTCTTGAAAATTCTGAATTTTTTAGTTCAATTACAACGAAAATTGATATTTATCCACTATTTCTTTATAGCGTGTGTGTTTTTTTTTCGCGGGGATGTGGCTACTTAAAATATGGACAAAAAAGCTAAAATTTGTAGTTTGTGTCGGTAATAATGTAATGATGTGAACAAAAAAATACCACCGACCACAAACAGACCCAAAGAAAATTACAAAATTTAGCTTTGCTGTCCATACTTTTTAGGAAAGTCACTTCCCCGCGATGAAAACACACGCTATAAAGAAATAGTGGATATAGATTTTATGTCAAATAAATTTTTTTTGAATAATTTTGAATTAAACATCAAGTTAAATTGAATTTAAGCTATTCAGTAAAAATATTCATACTATGTAAATCAAATACATTTTTATATGAATTACTTCATCAATATTAATACAAAAACCCGGCAAAACTCAATTAGTAGCGTGTGAACCATTTTCAGATTCCCCCGTCGGAGGCCACCCCCCAGTTATCACCACTGGAACCTACACCAAGAAATCCTCTCAAAAACAGCCGCCGGCCCCGTCTCTCAACCTGGTCGACTCCGGGCCTCCCAGCCGGAGTAGACTGTCTCCTCACGATGGACCGGACCGGCCTCCTTCCCGATCGCCGAGAGCCAATTCTACCGGGGTCGATTTTGACCCCGCATTACACAACGGGTGCGATCGTCCGTCACCCGCCATTGTGGTTGAAGTTCCGCCGGTGGCCGTGGTAGAGCAACCGGCAAAAAGGGCGGAAACCCCCAGCAGCCCTATGATCAGCATCCGTAGCGCCTTGGCACGCTGGAGGGAAAATCACCCCAACACCAAGCCGCCGGATCCGGAGTTGACACTTTCTAAGCCCTCGAACGATGTTTCCGCATCGCCTACGGTTGAAACTGCACCTGGGCGACCTCCCACGCCCCCGAGGCATCAAGTATCGCCGCAGGCGCTTAAAAACCAGTACGACACCGTACCTGTGCCTGTACCAGCTCATTCGCCAACAACTCCTGTAAGCAATTTGCCAGAACGCCTACTAGTGGCGCACCCACCAGCTAATAACCCTTCTGGTATTAAGCCCGAGCCTGAACCAACACGCGCCCCTGATACTAACGGAGAAGCTGATATAGAACTTGGCCTAGGGAAGGAAGCCCCGAGGCCTACAACCGGTATCAAAGGCGCCTTAGCTCGATGGAGGGCGAAGAGGGAGCAAGAGAAATCGACAGCCATTCCCACAACTGAGGACGCGCGTCCACCCCATGCGGATCTCAAGGACGACCTGCATTTAGACTCGTGGGAACCCTTGACCGAAGCCGGTCACTCTTCGCCGTTGATAAGTGAACCGCAGGCGGATATCGAGGCTCCAAGCACCGAGTCGGAACGCCTGGGAGGTGCTGAACCGGAAGCTGAGCGCCCGGGACCGGAAGCGCCCAGTTCCGGCTGGAAAAGCGCCCTGGCCAGACTGAACAAGGCCGCATTCTCCCCTCCCGGAAGCAAAGCAGCCAAATGGCCGGAGGTACCGGAACCCAAAATCGAACCGCCGGAAATCCAGATTTCCCGACCGGAACCGGAGGACACGCGATCCCGACCGCAAAATGGAGACCCCAGAGGCTATTCGGCCCGAGTGAGGACGCCGGATTCCCAGGTCGCGAGGAGATCCGCCTCCAAAGTAAGTTACTTTAAAATCATACTGATTTAAAGAATTATTAATTTTAGTATTTCGTTATAAGCAAGTGACAACGCGATAACGGTTGTGGTAACAACGCGATATTAAAGCTTTTGTTTTCAGCTTGTGAGTATACCCTATGCTTTTTTTGTTATATGCATAAGTTTGGTTGGTTATACATGCTTTAAAATTGGGTGAAGTTAATTAACCAGATTAATGTTTGAGAGTCGTTCAAACAGCCGGCCGATACAGATTTTTGTTATTTTCGGTTATTTTTACGGGTTTCTTCGCAATTTTAAGTTTCATAAAAACTTTATACTTTTACATTATATTTTTATTTAAATTTTAAAAAAAAATTAATATTGATATTTTTGATCAAAATTTAACAGTGTATATCTGTTTGAATAAAAAAACACTTAGAGCATACCTGTATGATATTTGGCGTTTGATTTGCCGATGATACAGGTTTTTAAATTTTGGAAGAAATGAATAATGCAAATTTCTATCTGTAAAGAGACCTAATTAATACATTTAGCTTTTATTATTATTACATTTTTTTATTCTGTAATTTTTAATTAACAAAATTACCAATGATTTTTGTTAATAAAAAATTTCTATTAAAGATTTATTAAAGAAATGGCGTTTATTCCCCAAATTTTTAACATAAACCAATCGAAAAAAAATTAAGCAAAAATTTTCAAACATTAATTATTATCATTTTATTTTTTTGCTTTCATTTTTAGCTTAGTATTTTTTACTGTTATTATTTTTTGCCATAATCTGCAATAGGTTTAGCTTTTAAAATTAACGCTTGCAAATATTTATTAATTAAATATTTATTGCTTTTGATATTTTTCTTTGTTACTTTATTTATTTACTTTGATAAAATTCGAGATATACGTCAGTCTAGCAAACCAATGTTTAGAATTAAATTAAAAAAAACAAAAAAAAACCCACAAAATTCTAAAAAAATACCTACATTGACTTCGTGTGCTTTTTTTATAAAATTATTTTTGTACAAATTTTAAAACCCAAATGAGTATTGGAAAGATGACGGGACCGTAACGTCTAGAAATTAGATTTAAAAAACAGTTTTTCGATAATAAAAAATGCAAACAATATGCTAATTTTGAACTACCGTAAAATAGAGATAACCTATACAGTTTTTTACCTACTGACGTGATAAATTTACACCATCGCCCGCTGATTTAACTTTACATTGGTTTTTCTAAAGCGGCGTACTTCTGAAACCTCACGACGACGGAAGTTGTCATAATATCATGAAATAAAAACAAAAATATATTTATACAATATAGATTCCACGCCCGTATAGCGCAGCGGGAAATTCAAAAAAGAGATCATCTTGGTCGAGTGGAAAATCCAACCAGGACACCTCATCTGACGTCTCAACCAATCCCGATGGTACATTTTCCAAATCGGCCAATCACGACGGTCCATATTCAAAATCGACCAATCACGAAGGTCCATATTCCAAAAAACGATTGTCGAACGGTGGAAGTTTGTCGTCATCCAGAGCAGCTAGTCTGTCCAGTTTTCACGACTCCACGACCAGTCTTTCTCCCGACCCTTCTATTATTTTTTAAACTAAAATTCTCCTTTCCTACGGTGGAATAAGTCAAAAACAGTATAAAACTAATCTTATTGTTGGTATTTTTCTTATAAAAATTGCTATATTCAACACCAATTTTAAATATCGACGGTGACTTATTCCACTGTAATAACAACGAAATGTGCTTAGGTAACGGGTTGCTAATTATGAATCACGTTTGCAATATTGTATTGTTATGCTGCAAAATTCATAATTTTGTTGCTTTAGTAATATAATGTGATACGCACAGTGATGACAGGTGGAAACCGAAAAACAGCTGAAACGAAAATTTATTTTTAAACGTAGGTGTCAAAATATAAAAGAGAAAATTGACGTCACTTTATGTTTTGATCAGGTATAAAGTTTCGAAAAACAAAAAATGAGCATTTTTTGGTGACCTGCTGAGCGAATCATCAAGTTAATCAGAAACATTCCGCCGAAAGGCAAATCATTCATGTTTTTGACAACTGTCATCCGATTCCCAAGCTCATGACCAAAACGGCAAGCGGACACAATTTAACGTGTTGGATGTGCGCCGCCAAATCTGCCGCCAAACTGCCGCCAAATAGCCGCCAAACCGCCGCCATTTAAAAACTATGGTTTTAACTCAGTTATGTAATTAAATAATGTTAATATCATATTTACATCTTTAAACAATGTTTTATAGTACACAAAATTGTTAATCTTTTTTTATTTTACAAAAAAATTGAAAACAAAACCGAGTTGTTTTTCTTCACGGAGATCTCCTTTTTAGAAAGTAGCTGACTATAGCCTATTGTGCCCTGGGGCATTTTGCTCCAGCAGCATAGCTATCAATATAAAAGCAGTTACTAATTTTTAGTGCGCACCGCGCGAACTTTTCAGCGCGCAATATAGGCTAACTCGGTTTTACTCGACTTTTTTTAGGGTTAACCCTATGCGTTCCTAAGCCTAAGCGAAGCCTTAAAACAACCTAAACTTTAACAAATAGCTGCGCGAAAAAAATTTAGGTTGTTTTTAGGTTTTGCTTAGGCTTATTAACGCGTAAACTTAACATTAAAAAAAGTTGAGTAAAACCGAGTGTATATTTATAACACATTTTTGTAAATTATAAAGTTAGAAAAATAAACTATGAATTAGTTGAAACCGTCTTATTATAAATTTTTTTACTTTAACGCCTTAGTTCCTAAATGGCGGCAGTTTGGCGGTAGATTTGGCGGCTGCTCGAGCAAAATGCCCCAAGGCGCAATAGGCTATAGTCTTCTCAGCTACTTTCTAAAAAGGAGAACTCCGTGAAGAAAAACAGCTAGGTTTTGTTTTCAATTTTTTGTAGAATAAAAAAAAGATTAACAGTTTTTTGTACTATAAAAAATTGTTTAAAGATGTAAATATGAGATTAACATTATTTAATTACATAACTGAGTTAAAATCTTAGTTATTAAATGGCGGCGGTTTGGCGGCTATTTGGCGGCAGTTTTGGCGTAGTTATTAAATGGCGGCGGTTTGGCGGCTATTTGGCGGCAGTTTTGGCGGCGCACATCCAACACGTCAAAATTTACACGAATAAAATTCTAAACACGGGAACCGCTATAAATTTTTTTAATAACCTTTTTTCTCGGCTCTTACAATGACATAGTTTATATCTCGGGTTTGTAATTCGGATGACTGTTTTAAATTTATTAGTAATACTTATGTTTGTGCCCTTTCTTTGTTGTAGCTAGCTACTTTTGGTTACGTAGTACTTTTGGTTATTTGGTAACGGGATTTTAAATTTGAAACCTTGGAGTCGGGCTTTGAAAAATGGCTTTCATCTCGTTGTTATCTAAGTTAGGGCTTACGCTCAGATCATCCTTAGGTTTCTACGAAATTTATGGATTCAAACAAAAAAAATAAACCTTGATTAAATTTTTAGTTTTTTTTTTTAAATTTATGGTCCCAAATTGCCTGTTTTTCGGCTCCTCTGTTCCATTCTCGTATTCGTATAAATTCTTTCTGTTTGCTGAGAAGTGAAAAACGCCAAGGAGCGTTTTTTTATTTTGAGAATTTATTGATTACAAAAAACGCAGTTTTTAACAAAAATTTTGTTATGCTCTACCGCTTGTAAAGTTGCTATTTCCGCTCTGAGACAGATGCTTTTTGACGCCGAGTATAACTTCTTTACAGTTATTTTTCGTATAGATACCTCGCCCTACTAATAGTTCCGCGAGTTCCAGAAGAGGCTCCACTCTCTCGGCGGGAGAAAAATCTCTCCCCACCGAAGAATCAGGGGGAGATTTCTCCCCGGAAGTCCAGCCGCGCTCCCGGGCTCACTACCGGAAGAAAAATCAGGCTGATCGGTCCAGTTGGTCGTCGACCGGGACCGCCAGCACCCGTCGCGCGTCCAGTGTTCACGACACCATGCCTCACGATCGCTCCACCAGCTCCGACCGACTCACCGCCTCCAACTTGGTGAACAAAAGACGGGCGGTCAGCTCCGACCGACTCAGTCAGAGCTCCATGGACAGCGGAAAACTGGACCGTAGCGGATCCAATAACAGTCTCCGCGGATCCAGCTCCAGCATAAACAGAGCCTACGGCGGCAATCAATTCAAAATACCGAACACGTCCGATCAATTTATGTACATAAAGGGCTCGTACGGTTTTTAGTATTGTGTAGGAGTTCGAAATAATGATTAAAAATTGAAAATTATTTTTAGATCCGGTGGCTAAATTTTTTAGTAGAGAAACTTTATCTCATAATTAAATATCTTAGAAATTTTAAAATCTCAAATAATAAATAATTTGCTTACGACTTCGTTTAATTAGCATATGACTGTGGGTTCCGCTGCGAACGCACTTTTCACACCTTAGTTTCACTGACGTGAAATTAAAGGATTAATCAAACGCACTCCATTGTCAACTGATATAATCGCCTGTCGATAACACTTACCGGTAAAAAAGTTTAGGAAGCTAAATATTTAAACTTTAAATTGGATGAAATTTCTGTTTGATAAATAAATAGGACTATTTGCCGAAGAAGTCTTATAGTGTGTAATATTTTCTTATTTGGTATACGTTTGTAGTGTAGACGTTAATTTTGAAGTATCAACCAATATTTTAAATTAAAAAACAAATAAAAAACAAGTTAACTACCTTTATTTTGTTGTTTTCACGCATAAATTTTGCAATTGACTAAAGTGGAAGAATTTTAAAAAATACCACACATCATTTACCATCCACCCATATTTGCCTATTTCTTTTTTTCTTTTTTGCGACTTCCTTTTATAGTGGGCGGAATTTAAAATTTAAGTTTTTGATTTGTTTGTTTATGATATAGGTAAAACGTGATTTATGAAAGAAATTACGTAATCCATGTTTTAAAAAGCACAATTTACCAGTTTATTTTGTTGTTTTGTTAATCTAAGGTTAGTTTGTATGTACATAAATGTATAAAACACTAAAACCGTATTTGTACAAAAATATCAAATTTAAGTATATGTAGATACTAAAAACGTATTCGTTTACAATTTTTGAAAAAATATTGAAAATATTGAATATATTTTAACTGTTTAAGCAATTATATAAAAATTTATTGTAGATTAACTTAACATTTTACCGTCAATTGTTGTTATTGTTGATTGATATAATAATGAAAATAATTTATTAGAAAATAAATTTATATCATATTATATTGCTTACACACAATGCAAAAAATCATGATAGTTCATTGTTTTTAAAGTTTGCTGGAAACAAACAGTTTCCCAACTGTTTATTTTGCCAAATTTAATCAATTATTTTCTTTAAAAAAACGCTAATAATGAAAAAAAAGGGCCTGTGATTTTAATTTATTGATAAATACTATTGGTGTATATGAAGGAATGGTAATAATTGTTTTTATTAGGTTACAAGAAGAGAAAATATTTAGCATTTGACGTTTGGTTTTAAAAAGTGATGTATTTTTTGGCATAGACCTTGAAATTTAAAAAATTTAAAATAATAAAGTTTATAATTTTATGGTTTTCTTTAGGGTTAGGTTAATTTAGGGTTTACTTAGGCTGTTTAGAAAAGCTATAGGCAAATATAATCTTGCTGACCTTGATAGTTTCAATATTAAATCGACTATTTAATAATAAAACCATTCAAAGTTTTTAACGAAAGCGGTTTAATAATAAAGGTCAAAACCCATATTTTAATAATTATTTATCAAATTATTTAATTTAGAACCCAAATGCAAATTTTTTAAATTTGGTTGGTTGGTTGTTGATTTTTTACAGTTTTTTAGTTTTAAGTTGGTTAATTTTTACATAATTTTGTGAAAAGGTGAAATTAAATAAACTCTACGTTCATATTTTTTTCAAACGTCTTCTCTCATGTTTGTATTTTGATTTTCACGGTCAGGCAGATATAATTTCACCATTAGGTTTGCAGGTTTAGGCGGTCCATCGTTTAGGTTAGCTCAGTTTGGGTCGTTCATAGCTTAGGGTTTTTAAGAGTTTTATAAGGGCTATCAGCATAACACTTTAAATTTGTGTTATTGAAGATTGCAGATTTTTCACAGATAAAATTGCTCCTGATACCTCTAAGCTGTGGGAACAATAAAATTAAGAATGTAACAATGGACGTATAAAAAATAAGAATATGTTAGATTACAAGAATGGTGAATAATAAACGAAAAGTCAGGACTTTAGAGAGCTGCAAATCGTCGTTACTACGGCAAAATGAGCCAGAGTCATTATAAAATATACGTGACTGTGACTGATTTTAGATTCCTAACAGAACGCTATTAACTACAGAATAAGTCACAGTCACGTGTATTTTATAATGACTGTGGCTCATTTTTCCGTAGAAAACGACGATATAGGCTAGCGCTTTTGTTTGTTTTTCTTGTTGATAAAAGCTACAGTATATGATAATTATCAATATGACTGGCCACGAGGATGGTCGTAGCAAATCAATCCAATTATCTTGGGGGGTCGTTTTGCCTTGTTAGGTTTTGTCGTCGTTTTACCTTGACACAATGAGTCAGAATGGTCGTAAAATACTAATAACTGACTTTTTTTATCTTTTAAACACGATTACTATAAACGTTATGATTAAACTTATCGTCGTTACTACGGCAAAATGAGCCACAGTTGGTATAAATTATATGTGACTGTGACTCATTTTTAATTTAAATCAGGACCCCACTAACTACAGAATGAGTCAGAGTCACGTGTATTTTATAATTACAGTGGCTCATTTTGCCGTAGTAACGACGTTAGAATAAGTGTGAGTCTTTGGGTCGTAGTAACGACGGTTTATTTGAAAAAATGGGCGAGCGATTGCGCCACGAAAAAGAAGACTCAATTTAATTTCAACGACCCGCGTCCAAATATAAGTTAAGTCAATTACAACCAATTATATGTTAGTCGGTGACGGTCGGTGACGGAGTGGACTGGAGGCTAATAAACCGACCAGAATTGACAAAACAAGCTGTTATAAAATATTCAGTCGGTCGCAAAATCTACATCCAAGTCGATCTTGGTAAAATTGGGGGTTTAATACCCCTATTTTTGTGAGCTATACGCAGCAGATTTTGTGGAATAGTTTTTGAAAATTATTTTTTTAGCTGAAAATATAATTTTTTTCCTATGTTTTATTGTTTTCGTGGGTGGTGAGATTTGTGTGACGGTGTGCGCGCGAGATCAAATAATGAATATCGTGCCACAGTAGCACAGTGGGAAATCTTCAAAGCAAATTCCAGATTATTGAAGTGGCGTAGATTGATAACTTCCTTGAAATATTTTTTAAACTCACTATTATAATCTAAACTGTCCTTTTTTTTACGGAAAAATATAAGTATCCGCTAGTTCGTTAGAGTTTCTTCTTTAAACATTTACTAAGTAATTCCTTTTTAGCTTCTAACCCTTTGTTTTTATTTGTTTTTATTAATAATACAAAAAAGTCATTTTTATTTGGATAAAGTATTATATAGTGTATCAAAACAAAAACATAAGACACACGTAGGTAGAATTAATTTCACTTAGCAATTTTCGTCTATTGAAAATTAAGTCCATTGAAAACTGTTGCTTTTTTATGCATTCGCTTTCAGGAAAAATAATAAATACAGGCAGATAAAATTTAAAAAAAGTCTGCGCAATGCAATATTCATCTGACACGAAATAAAAACAGAAATTTTTTTAATCTTTTTCGGCCCAGCAGAGCGCTTATTTTCTAAGTAAAATAAAGTTATTTATCTTACGAAATTGAAAAATCAAAAGTCGTATTTATTACTCTTTCTCTAATCTCCTGAGATTAAAGCGTATTATGTGAGTAAATTTGGTCCCTGCATAAAATTTCAAGTAACATTCACAGACTTACGAGCAAACAAACGAACACTTCAATTGTGTATAAATAAAGTTCCAAGTGGAACACTAAATTAAAAAATACAATTAACACACGAGTTTCTTTACGCAACTTGAAAAAAATCAGTAAAGTCAATAATACATGAGAATTAATTAACAAAGAAGGGGCTATTTTCCTTAAAAATTGCTGGATTGCTTTTAAACGTAAACATGTAACAGATATAAACCCCAACTTCACTAATATTTTTCAATTAAACAAATTGAAACAAATTAAAAGATTTCCGTACAAAAAATTTCTGTATTTCGTAGGCCAAAATCACCATTTTTTAAATACTTATTTTTCTTTGTATATAACTTGCAAAATACCTCATGAATTTAATATTCATTATCAAAGCTAATCTAGTTTTTTTTTCAAATAATGTTTTTATTTTGTTTTATAACTGCTTTGGCGCAAATATTATGATCGTTCGCTTAAAACACCCAATTTCGCGAGTTTTTTTTTTTGAAAAATGGACAAAATTCGGAAAAATAATTTTTCGGCCAAAAGGCATTAAACAGCCCTCAATTTAATTCCCTAATGAGTGAAGAAATAAAATTGTATTTTAAATGTAAAATTGTAATGGACCTACCCAGCATTACAAAAATATGGGTCCGCGGTCCCGCCGGGAAATCAGATTTCGTTATGAAACCAATGATTTTTACCAAATTTTTTCGGAAACCGGAGATTAAATAACTATATTAAAAAATTTTGAGTATTTTTGTTAATTTTTGACCATTATTTAGATCTATATTAAGCGTAACTAAGGTTTCTCATATGTAAATTTTTTTGGTTAATCAGAAAAAACAAACATTTTGTGATGCTTGATTAAATACAAAATACTACAAAAATTTTTCAAGTAGATGTTGTATTTGTATATAGTATTTTCAGTTTCAAAAATAATACGAAAAAAATGCATTTAATTTAAGAGGAACTTTGTTTCGTGGTGGGACCGCCGACCCAATTTTTGTTATGCTAGGTAGGTCCATTTGTTTTAAAATTATCGGATGTTTGCTCATTTTTTTTGCAAATTTTCAAAAATAGCCCAATTTTTTGAAACTCTAAACAATTTTTATAGTGTCAGAAATAATGTAAAAAACGCATTTTTTTTAATAAAAACACAAAAACTTATCGTATAAGATTGACAATTTTCTCTTGTATCAGGTGATTTATAATTTAATTATTGTTGATTACTATGAGCTTACAAATTTATTCGCTATTTTTTTTCCAAATCTTGAGTCTGCAGAAAAGTAGCTCAAAAGGTGGTATTATTACTACTTATGTAGACCCAATAATAGACAACATTTTTAAATAAATTAGTGTATAGGCACCTTGCACTGGAACTCGGTTTATACATGAAGTATGCAATATACATAAGCGTCACCATAATGGATAATTACCGTATCTTCTACTTATCTTTCGTAGTATGCAGATCAACCGATTGAAATTTCGCGCGCTTTCGATCGGTTGATCTGCATACTACGAAAGATAAGTAGAAGATACGGTAATTATCCATTATGGTGACGCTTATGTATATTGCATACTTCATATATAAATTGAGTTCCAGTGCAAGATGACTATTATAATCTGATTTATTTACTAGAAAACTCAAAGGTTTTATATTTTTGTGCATTTTTTTCTCTATAAAATTTTCGGCTGACAGCCCATTAAATAACCTTAAAAAAATTCCCGAAAAAAACTTTAAAATTTACAATGCTTTTTTTATTTAAAATAACATGGCGGTCATTTTGAGCTATCTCCCATAAAAATTTGTTTAATATAAGGTTTTCAAAATCGAGGCTAAATCTATGGACCGGAACATATATTCACTGCCTTGCGTATTTTTTTTACCGCACCGCATATTTAAAAAAAAATATGCATACGTATGCATAACATACGCATACGTATGCATAATAAACATATGCATACGTATGCATTTTGATTGGATCCACACATACCCCGTATAATTTGTTCTTCATTTCCCATTCTTCTTTTCTTTATTAATTAATTTTCATGTATTCTTGGTAAAGTCAAATAAACAACATATTAAAATTCAAAGTTTTTAAAAATTTTCTATTTTTTTAAAACGCAAACGCAATACTTCATACAAATAATCAAATTTCTAGTTTTGTATATAAATAAATAAATCAATATCACACCTTGCAAGTTTTGGGTTTATTCAGTAATGTACACCAGAGTTGTACAGCAGAAATTTAAATTTAAAATCATATATTTTAAGTTAACTAAAAATAATTTGTAGCGCACTTAATAAGTTCTGTTTATAAGTCGGTAGAGATGGGGTGCCTCATTTGAAAATGCAGGCTTTTTTACCTTTCGGTTTTTAATTCTTTCTGTTTAAAAGGCACTATATGTTAAACATACCTTTAATATACACAAATAACGAATGTAAAGTGACAGAGATCGCTTCCTAACAATTAAAATTATCACATGACAGTAATTCTATTCTCCGGTTGTACCCTGTACTCGCTGAGCAATAAATCCGTCGCCTCACATTGCTTTTTAATCAGTTGCGGCTTTTCATTTCGATTTTCATCGGGATAGAATTCCGCCGCCACCGTGGCTCTTCTCCGCTCTTCCCATTGGGAGAAAAGGGATCTTTTCGTGGTCAGGGGGGTTCCGTGGGGTTCGTACAATCCGGTGGCCTCCATAAGTCTTTGGGCGGCGGCTTTGGGGCAGAAGAGCTCCTTGAAAGTGTTCCGGAACTGGCCGCTCATGAAACAGTAGAGTATGAAGTTGACGGAGCTGTAAATCAGTATCAGTATCTCGAACATCATGCCCAGGGTGTTGTAGAAGGGCCGGACCAGGGAGGGTTTGACGGCCACCAGGATGTTGAGCACCCCGTTGGGCAGCTCCACGCTCATGCACACCACAGTGATCACCACCAGCATGATGGTGATGTTGCGGTGTTGCGCGCTGCGCATGGTGCAGGATTTGGAAGCCAAACGCTTCCGGTTTTCAGCCGCCTCGGAGATGGATTTCACCAGCAGGAAGCTGAAAGTGCTCATCAAGGCCACTGGCAACATCTTGCAGAAAATAGCGATGAACCACCAGTTGTACATCCACCAAAAGTTAGTGGTAGGTATATACTGACAAGTCTCAGAGCGGTCGCCTATTTTGTTAATGGCTTTTTATACCAGGGGCCTATTTCACAAAGACGTTTGTAAATTTTCATTTCACAAATCTCCGCCTACTTTTTGTAAATTACATTATAGAAAATATACGACACATAAATATTGATCAGTCAGCAAAAGAAAGATGACGTAGCTGCAACCTATCAGCGCAGAGCTTTGCGCAAATATATTCCCTTTGGATTACAAGTCGAAAAACCTTTATCGTGTAGAAATAATAGGCGAAGATTTGTAAAATAAAAATTTACAAAGGTTTTTATGAAACAGGCCTCAGTAAAAAAATTTTAAACAATTTATGAGCAATATTCGTCATAAATAAGATTGTAATTGCAATGCTAAACAATTTCCTCAAAAAATGGTTTAACAATGTTTGGAAACGTCAAGTAAATAAATCATTATTTTGAGGAAATATTGAAATATCTCGAAATTGCTTAATTTCTGTACTAGTATTGCTTTGTACAGGGCCATGCCAGTTTCCATTTGTCATTTTTTTACAAATTTAGTTTTTTATGTAATAATAAATATTATGAGTTTTTAAAAATTTTTTTTAAATTTTGTAATCGTTTTTGTCTCAATACAACTGAAAGCGAATTTAACAATCCATCGAATCAAAACGTTTTCTGATAATCAATTAGATTACATATGCACCGTCACCGACATGTGTTTTTATGTAGTAGGGTAACTGACTTAATTTCGGCCACGCCTTAATTTCGGCCACCAATTTAGGGTGTTAGAAAATTGGCTTATTTTTAAAAACCAAAATAACTAGCACAAAAGTAACTGGATTAATGTTGAATAAAGTGTTTTTGCAAAAGTTTTTTATTTTTGTTATTCTACATTGTCAACATTTTCATACAAAAAGTGAATTTTTTGTGATTTTCCTAATTTTTGCTTTGTGTTTAAACTGCATCAAATTTAGAACGAAGCAATATATAACTTTAAAATATCTTCTATTTAAGGCTCAAAGTTGTTAATTTTGATGTTTTGATATTTTCTTCAAAATCATTTTGCAATGCGTTTAACTAACTGCGCATTTTAAGATTCCGTTAATTTCGGCCACCTGAAAATTTAGGTGAAAGAACCTGCCGTTTTTTGCTATTTTTTAATATCATTGTACTACCGTATTTATAAAGAATTTTTTTTGCTCGTTTGACTTTGTTTTGACGTTTTTTAAGCCAAAAATAAAAATTGAACAAAAAATACAAATTATTAAAACTTGTTTTTTTAAGGTTTTGACATAATTATTTAAAGTCTTGCTAATAACTATTAAAGTTCGCAAACGGGAAAAATTAAGTTATATGTACCGAGAACAATACCTAAGGGTAAATTTGCAACCTTTAGAAATTTTTATTGTTCGTTTAAGCAATAGTTATGGCCAGTTTTTTGTAGGTGGCCGAAATAAATGGCACGCGCCTTAACTTCGGCCACTTTAAAAAAAAAGTTTAAACCTTCACTGATTTTTAAGTGTAACAGAAATATTCAAATTTTGCACTGGAATAACAAATATAGCTATTGTTTGATTTTTAGGGCAAATTTTAGCTTGATTGAAAAAGCCAGAAAAAACTTATTCAAAAAAATAAAAAAAGGTGGCCGAAATTAAGTCAGTTACCCTATGTGCAAAATAAGCCAAAGAAAAATTCTGATTGTTTGTACAATTATCCTTGGCTTAGAAATACTTCATCAAATTTTTTCAAACAAAAAGTCCAAAATTTTTTGGACAATTGTATTTTACATTTAGAGGTTTTTATTTGGAAAACAGTTTTCTTTTAACGTTTTTTATTGTTTTAGACAATTTTGGGTTGCTTTTCAATGAACAGAGTTAAAAAACATTAGAGTTTGTCCAAAGGATAAGTAAAAAAAATCTATAAAGTCCAAAGACCCCCTTTGGATTTTGTCAAACCAATCCTGAAATTCTGTCCTTTAGACACTTTGGATAATGTATGAACCGGAGTTTTAAAAAACTTATTGTAAATATAAAAGTCACAGACAGGTTAATTTAATACTGGCTTTGACTCATACTACCGTAGTTGCAACACTATCTGCAGCCGCTCTGAGACCTCAAGTTGATAGGCGGTGACACTGTCGTTTAGACCTGGACACCACCATCGAAATGTAGAGTTCTGAGTCTGTAATGCGACTCTGGAATTTCCGTAGAACGGAATGCAAAATAGAGGGACGGTGAAATATACACCCGCCACAACCGTCGCCGTCCGGTGGATTGTGACACCGCCCCCGGCTCGTCCGGCCGTTCGCATGGTCAGGTAGCGGAAAAGGGCCAGCAGGGTGGTGAGCAAGAGGCCGATAGTGTGGAAAACCACGCTGCAATTGGTCACCACCAGTACTGCCACCAGGAAACGGTAGCTTTTGAAACGAACGCCGCAAGGCTCGTCGAGGATTTCGTACGAATTGAACAGCAAATTGCTCAGCACCAGCAGGAGTTGAGCCAGGGCCAAGCCGATCAGCAGAATGTTGACAGGGCTGGCGCGGAGAGCCGGGCGGGTCAGGGTGACGATGTTCAGCGAGTTGAGGACGATCCCGAAAGCGCCCAGGGCGATGGCCAGGTAGTTGTGAATGAGCCCGTACGACAGGGAAAACCTCTCCCAACCCGTGAGAGCACTGGAATTCATCTTTATATCTGTAAAAAACGGCAATTTAAATTTATTGTAAATACAATTGTGTTCAGTCTGAAAGGAAACTACTGCTGGGTTTTACTAAAAAAAAAGGGAAAACAAATGATTAGGAATAAAACACTCATTTGAAAACAATTGTAACCATTTATTTATAGTAATCGTAATAGCAATCGCTCTCAGCCCGCTATGATTTTGACATCTGTCATGAGCTGAGTATTTTATTTATTATAAAAACTTTCACACACGAGTGCACACGCATATATTGTGATTTTTCATAATAAAACTCACGAGTAACCTTAGACATGAGTGCACATCGTAGTTTTCCCAAGCAACATAAATAAAATGCATAATGAATGCTTGACCTAAGAAACCTCAAAATCAAGATAAATTATATTATTATAACTTGTTTATTTAAATTTACTAGTATGTTCATGAAGAAAACCTATTTATTTATTCATATGTACAGCTCAAGTTTTAGCATAAATTTTTATTTTATTAAATTCTTTCAAAAATTTTTTTAAATATTAAATACAAAGTGTCGCTCATTATCTCAATATTTTTTTATCTAATAAACTTATTAAAAAACAAAAAATAATTAAGATGAAAGTAATACGATACCAAAAAAAAACTAAAAAGCTGTTTCCTTAAAAATCATTATAAATTGTTTATTTAAATTTACTAGCGTGTTCTTAAAGAAAGTCGATTGTTTATTCATATGTACAGTTCAATTTGTAGCATAAACTTTTTTTTCAAAATTTATTCTTTTTTTTTAAATATTAAATACAAAATTGTCGCTCATTATCCGAACATAAATAAAATGCATAATGAATGCTTGACCTAAGAAACCTCAAAATCAAGATAAATTATATTATTATAACTTGTTTATTTAAATTTACTAGTATGTTCATGAAGAAAACCTATTTATTTATTCATATGTACAGCTCAAGTTTTAGCATAAATTTTTATTTTATTAAATTCTTTCAAAAATTTTTTTAAATTATAAATACAAAGTGTCTCTCATTATCTCAATATTTTTTTATCTAATAAACTTATTAAAAAACAAAAAATAATTAAGATGAAAGTAATACGATACCAAAAAAAAAACTAAAAAGCTGTTTCCTTAAAAATCATTATAAATTGTTTATTTAAATTTACTAGCGTGTTCTTAAAGAAAGTCGATTGTTTATTTATATGTACAGTTCAATTTGTAGCATAAACTTTTTTTTCAAAATTTATTCTTTTTTTTAAATATTAAATACAAAATTGTCACTCATTATCCGAATATTTTGTCATCTAAAAAATTCGTTAAAAAAACAAAAAAAATAAGTAATTTAAACTTAGTACGATACCAAAGAATAAACTAAAAAGCTATTATTTTTAAAAATTCGAAAGTCTAAGCAGTATCGTTTGGATTTTCGGCATCAAAATTTTTATTAGAAACTTGTATATTTAAATTTTAATATAACAGCTTAAGAAAATAATTGTATTAAGATTGAAGCCCGCCTTATAATAATTGATAATAAAATAAATCACATATAACTTTTAAAAATTATCATATTAAGGAAAAATAACTTAATTAATTAAAAAAGATATACGTTTAACCCTTTGGGAATTTTTCGTTCCAAAACCGCTGCGAATCCGCAAAAGGTGTTTCGCGCCAGTGCTGCATTTTGTCAAACTTGTTGTCCAGACCGTGACAACCGCGGAGTTTAACACAGTGCAGCACTGGTGCGAAATACGTTCTGTGGATCTGCAACGGAAAGAATTTAGCTAAAAATTACTTGTTTTCTTTTCTTGAAAATTAATTAAAAAAACATTTCGTTTATTGCTTGGGGTAACTAGATAAGTGAGTTTTTGATTATAAATTATTAATAAAACATTTTTAATTATACCTAAAGACGTTTTCTTAAATTAAAAAAAGATGATTCATAAAAAAGGGCAGCTCCAGTTACTACAACAATAAAAAGTTTTTTATTAAAGTTTGTGTTCCAAAATTAATTAATATGGTATGGTTAAGTAAATAAAGAAGAAGCCTCAGTGTTCAATATTCCAAATTTCTAAATTTATTTGCAAATTAATCATTTAAACTTCTTACACAAATCCAACAACCAAAACAAAAACAATAAGATTCTTTTGAAAACTCTTGCTTTATGTCACTACATAAATCAAAATAAATATGCAAAACTTATTTTAATGGCATGCAATAAATTTTCTTCAGTAGCAGCTCTTCTTTTTGCTTCCTGTCTGGCAACACATACTTAAATTATTCTGAAGTTATTTTCAAATTTAACCTAACCGATATAATTACAAGAGTCTGAATATTTTCTTAGGCCGCGTTAAGTTAATTTTCTGATTAAGCTGAATGCAGTTCTATCCTTTTTTTTCTAACATTTTCTATTTCTGTTGTTAATATAGTAATTGGACAGTGTTTGCAAATTGGTTTTGCTGTTTTTATATAAAAATAATTAAAAAAACCTGACATTCCAACGATTTACTTTGCAAAATTTATTTCACGGTCTAGTGAAAACAAAAATGACATAAGTCAGAATATATAAAGAAGCCGATTAGAGCTTTAATTATATAATAAAAATTGCAGCACTAAACTCTACCATAGACATTCTCTCAAAAATATCAATGTTTAAAAAGTTTGTTACTTAAAAATCATAAATTAGTCATTTAGTGAAAAGGTTCTAAGGACAATTATTCTGCGCAAATAATTTTTTAAAAAAGTTTTTTCCAGACAGCCATAAATATAAAAATTAACCAATTTTACCAGAGTTCAGTTAGACCATAAATCTATTTCAATCTAAAAAATTAATATTTAGTGAAGGAAGATATTTTTTAAATCTTTAAAAAAATCACTATTAACAATATATTCAACAAATGTACTTGTTATATTTAATTTTAATTTTAAAATATATTTTAATTGTATTGCTATTTACAATACTGTAAAATGAGTAATTTATGTTTTTGTGTTAAATTCTAGGGTTTTGGTTATGACAATGCACATGATTAATTCTGAAATTGTGATTTAAATTTTGAAATGATGTTTTTTGAAATGCCAAAATTTTTGGCCATAATATTCAGTTTGATTGAAATTTCTTAAATCTTAAAATTTAGTGAAACAAAATGATAAGTGCTGCAAAAATTTAAAAGGTAATAAGCGGTAAAATTTCACGAGCGAAAAAAATATTAAAAAAATATTTTACTTAAAAAAAACAAACACAGTGCTATAGTGTCTACAGTCAAGCCAATTTTTACCAGTGAAACTGATTTTAGTAAAAGTAGTATCCTAATTTTTTGTTTTCCAAAAGTGTCTTGGTCCGTTTTAAAACTTTCCGAGATATTGCCGTTTAAAATAAAAAAGTTCAATTGAAATCCAATTTTTTTCCCAAATTTGACAAAAAAATATTTTTAATTAAAAACAATTACACTATATTAGGAACTTTGATTTTCAATCACAAAAAATAATAAAAAGGCGTGGAAAGTGTTTACACCACATTTAATGTAAAAATACATAATATAGTGGGGATTTCTAAGCTTTCTAACCACAGAGCTTTCTTTATTAGCTAGCATTCAGAAAATAACAAAAAATATAAAATTTAGTACGAGACACAGGGTTTAAAACTATGTATCACACACAAGTTTGAAAGCTATATCCTAAAACTTAACGATTATATTAACCAGACACCATAGAAATTAAGTTAGTTTAAATAATTCAAAATAATATATCTACAAAATCACTATTTCTTCTGCAACTGCAGTTTTTACGTTTATAAATAACACTTTTTTATTTCAATCTGTTTATGCGCTTTAATTAATGAAAAATTTTCAAATAAAAAATTCTTTGCAGTTCTTTAACGTCTTCTCAATAAAAGAACAAAATGAACTTAGTTTTTCTGACGGATTCACTTAAAAGATTATCCAAAATATCAATTTTCAGATATCAACACTCAAACCCATTCCAGTAGTTTTTTCCCCAAAAGCTCCTAAAAGGTTATATTGTTTCCCTTGCTATAATAAAAGTTTTGGATATTTGTGAATCAATAGAAAGACAAAAAACCTAATAAAACTATCAATTTTTCACGAATTTCTTTAATTAAAAAAGGGAAAAATTTTTAGCATTGAAAGCTAACAATTTCGTTATGACTTTTCAATCAAAATTGACCAAAAAAATTAAAGATTAATAGCGCTATTTATTGATGGTAAAAAAAGTAAGGCATTATTTATTACAAAAAAACTTCAAATAAAAATATCAAAATTTAGATTCACAAACCGATTACAGTCCCCAAGAAAATCAAAAACCTAAAAAAATATAAAAAACACTGATTGAGCCGTACTCAAATTATTATACAAAATAATCAGGGAAGAGCGCGGAGCGCTCTTTCCCTTATATTAAATGGGTTAAGTCACTGCGCGGTTAACCGTTGTTGATGGCGTCATCGAAATCAACAAAACCTTTAATAGTTTTTTAGCCAATTAAAAATCTAAACATTTTACATAACTAAAATATTACCCATATTTTTCTGATATTAAAAACCTAAAAACTTTTGCTAAACATACCTGAATTTCATATTAATAAGCTTAATTTGCTTAACTTTTTTTTGTTTTGTTTTTTTTTGGGGTCCCCCAAAAATTTTCCCTGCAGTAAATATTTGGAGCTGATTTTTTTCACGTAGATGCTAAATTGCCGCCTCACCTGAATTTTGTTCTCGTATATGCTCTATTGCCCGTAGTTAAACCTCTGTTCATGTGAAAAACGACCAGTTTTTTTTTAAGTTACGCATTAGGTACTGGGGTACTTGTGTGACACTTTTTTTCCTTACTGAATTACATATTAAGTAACTTCATTCAGTAATACACATTCTCTTGTGGTTATTTTTTGGTTTAAATTATAATTCCTTACCTTTTTATAAAAATTACTAATTTTCAACGGGAAGAGCGAAAAAACATCCTTACCACTAATTAGCAGCCATATGGCAACAATAAAAATATTTAAAAAAATAAAATGAAATAAATCTTGGGTGACGTGTGAACGCTGCGGGATACAATGTTCCAATAGACGGAAATTTATCAAAATCGAAACAGAAAAAAAAATCTTTTTTATATGGAATACTATGAAGCTACAATCACTCCAAAAATTTAATGCGAGAAAAGACTGGTCTGGGTAACCTCGTAAAATTGTATGGAACCTGGAAAAACCATTTACAATGGTGTGGTTTTGTTGTTTAAAAATAAACCATCAATCCAGAAAAATCAAGCACAAAACAAAAGTCCAAATAAAGCTAATTTCCAAAAAAAGTGGTTAAATCAGGTCTAACTAAAAAAATTTAAACAGAAGAAAAACACACTATTTTATATGGTTCTTTCAGGTTCCATACAATTTTACAGAGTTACCCAGACTTAATTTTTGTATAGTGTACTGCTTAAAATTACATTGAAGTTTTGGATATGAAAATAATTGTATTTATATCATGAGGAGACTATGACGTTTCTTTTAAAATGAGTAAATTTTTTAATGTTTTATATCTTTAATAAATCACATTGAATTCAATGCATTAAAAGGCGGATATTCTAGCAAAAGACGAAACAAAGTTTCGAAAAAAAAAGCCTTATATTAAATGGAATAGTATAAAGCTACATAAGTCTAAAAACTAAATGCCAGAAAAGACTGAAACAAGTCTCTTTAAAACCTGTAAATTAATAACAGATTTTGTGAAATTTTTAGAAAAACAAAACCGAATAGGCGGTGCCGGCACCAGGGTAGGGAAGAGAGGCAGGGATATGGTCCCTCTCCCCCTTTGGGGGGGGTTGCCTCGTGCTTGGGGTCATAAAAATATAAAAAAATCGCTATAAAAAAAGCTTCAGTTTGCGTTTTTTAACCATTAATAAAACTTAATTCACATAAATTTCTCTCAAAGTGGATTAACTTTTACATGAGTTAACCAGCTGTAAATACCACAGTATTAGTTAAGTCACACGTCGTCAAAACGATACAAAAAAAGTATAACGCAAGCGTCACAGTAACCATGAAAATTTTCTGTCAAAATAAGTTATCGCATTGCGCATTAAATTTTGTAATTTATCATTATTTTCGTATAAAGCAAAACATACCGCCATATTAACGGCTTTTTAAAATCAAATATCAAGTTCTAAGCCCGAAAAACATTGAAAAATTCAGATTCAATATAAGGCGACTTTTCCTTTAATGTTTCTATTTATTACATAAAACAAATTAGCTTTCAATGTATTTGTTAAATTAAAAGTCGCCTTATATTAAATCTGAATTTTTCAATGTTTTTCGGACTTAGAACTTGATATTTGATTTTAAAAAGCCGTTAATATGGCGGTATGTTTTGCTTTATACGAAAATAATGATAAATTACAAAATTTAATGCGCAATGCGATAACTTATTTTGACAGAAATTTTTCATGGTTACTGTGACGTTTGCGTTATACTTTTCTTGTATCGTTTTGACGACGTGTGACTTAACTATTAATGTGGTATTTACAGCTGGTTAACTCAGGTAAAAGTTAATCCACTTTGAGAAAAATTTATGTGAATTAAGTTTTATTAATGGTTAAAAACGCAAACTAAAGCTTTTACACGTATTGTTTTTATTCGGTTTTGTTTTTCTGAAAATTTTACAAAATCTGCTATTAATTTACAGGTTTTAAAGAGACTTGTTTCAGTCTTTTCTGGCATTTAGTTTTTAGACTTATGTAGCTTTATACTATTCCATTTAATATAAGGCTTTTTTTTTCGAAACTTTGTTTCGTCTTTTGCTAGAATTTAAGTTAGTAAATAATTTAAAAAAATTTTTCAATAAATATTTCTAAATATTAATTTTATTGCAGAAGTTTCTATATTTTAGGCTATGCATGCGATATTAATATTCCGTCATTTTAAACAAAATAAGAATTGCAAATCATGGGTGGCGTGGGAGCGCCACGGGGCGATTTAGCCCCGTGGTGCCGCGCCAACCATAATTAGAGAACGTGGGTAAATTTTGAAATTCAGAACCTTCTTCTTCTTCTTTTTATTCCAACGCTCCATCCTTAAAAGCGATATTCCTCATTCGTTATTGGTTGATCAAAAATAAACATGGGCTCATAAGAAAGCAGAAGCAATTACGCAACTTTCTTAGGAAGCACTTCTTTGATTTAGGTCCTTGTTATCGATTTATTGATCAAAATAAAAAATTTGAAAAATAGAGAAATAAAAACTCCCAACCGCACAATAACAGCCTTTTGGCAACAATAAGGATTGTACAGAGCAGACAACCAACATCCTTTCATAAAAACCGCACAAAAAAAGCATACCGGTGTGAATTGGTAGCAGAAACGGAACCAAATTCCCAGCGCCATCTGCTTCAACCGCGCGGAAATCGCCAAAAACAACAAAGTACTTTTTTTAATTCCTGCATTACTGATGACAAAATTAATTTAAAGTTTTATTTATTAAAAAATAATAATAAGCGTCGGTGGCACGGGAGCGCCACGCGCCGGTAGGTAATCATCGGTGGTGCGGGGGTGCCACACTGCAATTTAACCCACCGCACCGCACCGCACCAACTATACTTAGAGAACGTGAGTAAATTTTGTAATTCATTTCATCATCTTCTTCTTATTATTATTTTTACTGTAGAACTATAATTGCAATCATTGGCGCACGGCATCGCGCCAACTATATTTAGAGAACGTAGGTAAACTTTGTCTGGAGCGCAACTGCACCGCACTAACTATAATTAAACAACGTGAGTAAATTTTGTAATTTAAATTCATCATCATCTTCTTATTATTTTTTATTTAAAAAGTATATCTCGGCAACGGAATGATTATAAACATATGTCATTGCGCAGCTAAAACTATAGTTTATTGGGCTATTTTTCTAATTTAATTCAAAAAAGTGGTAGACTAGCCTTGAAAAATGCTCTAAGAATAGAGCAGGAAAAGGGGAGATTTTTCCCCGGGCGTATGTTTAGACAGAAAAGATGTGGACTAGTCTGAGATGGACATTATGTGGACTATAGAAAATTTGCATTTGGTTTGGGCAGCTGCTCACTAAATAAAAATTTCTACCATACGATAATGATTTGTTTATACATTGATCTAATCACACAGCACTGTTGCATTTTTTTAGTTTGATGAAATGTCAATTGAAAAAAATTATACTCACAGCAAACTTTGACAAGCGCGAAATCGCCACTTTTTCAAATTTATAGCTGTTTCTTACACATACAAATATAACCTAAAATTGTATATAGTGGCGATTTCGCGCTTGTCAAAGATTGCTGTGAGTATAATTTTTTCAATTGACATTTCATCAAACTAAAAAAAATGCAACAGTGCTGTGTGATTAGATCAATGTATAAACAAATCATTATCGTATGGTAGAAATTTTTATTTAGTGAGCAGCTGCCCAAACCAAATGCAAATATTCTATAGTCCAAATAATGTCCATCTCAGATTAGTCCACATCTTTTCTGTCTAAACATACGCCCGGGGAAAAATCGCCCCTTTTCCTGCTCTATTCTTAGAGCATTTTTCAAGGCTAGTTTAAAAAGTAGAAAAAATGGTTTAATTTTGTTTGTAGTTTTTATAGCTTATTTGAATTGGGGACAATTCGCTTCAGCCATTTCGCTCCCGGACAATTCGCTCCCGGGACAATTCGCTCCCCGACAATTCGCTCCCGGGACAATTCGCTCCTGGACAATTCGCTCCCGGGACAATTCGCTCCCGGGAGTTTTTATAAACGCAAATCTTATCAAACCAACTTCATTAGGGACAATTCGCTCCCGGGACAATTCGCTTCGTTTTTATATACACAAATCTTATCAAACCTACTTCATTAGGGACAATTCGCTCCTTGCAGAATTAGCTTTCTGCTCAATTCGCTACCGGCTAATAAACTCGATTCTTTTAAAGTAATTCATTCAGACGAAATTAATGATTTTTTTAGCTATTGTTTGTAAAAATGATGAATAATTTATACAATGATTTGTTTGCAAGCGGGAAAAAATTAAGTTATATGTACCAAGAACAATACCTAACGATAAATTTGCAACCTTTAAAAAATTTTATTTTTCGTTTTGGCAATAGTTATGAACAATCACGACGGTTAATTTAATGTACACAAAGGTCTCGAGAAGAATTATACGTAATTGGTATATAACGTTGGAACTAAAAATATGAGCATAAAAAGTTTAGAAAACTAACTATTTTGCTCTTTTTTCAACATTTTCTAAAACAAGCGGTTGTCTATGTTTTTTTACTCATGTTTATTAGTTAACCACCGTTATATACGAATTATTTCCGCTTCTTTCCGAGACTTTTGTGTACATTGAATTAATCGTCGTCATTGTTCAGAGCCAGTTTTTTCTAGGTGGCCAAAGTTAATGGCTCGCGCCTTAATTTCGGCCACTATAAAAAAAGTTTAAACCTCCACTGATCTTTAAGTGTAACAGAAATTTTAAAATTTTGTACTGGAATAACAAAAATAGCTATCGTTCGATTTTTAGACTAAATTTTGTGTGTCAATTGACAAAATCAGAAAAACTTATAAAAAAAAAATCGGGGCCGAAATTAAGTCAGGTACCCTATACTCAAAAAAATTTTCCACAATGAAAAAAATAAGTTGTATTAAAATATAAACTAATTCTAGAAATAATCAAGAATATATTTAAAAACTTTGCATTAACAGTTTGTTGGTGCAAACGCAATTTGTTTTTTATGAAACCTGTTTCAAAATGTCGAATTTCTTATTTACGGATATAAATAACTTTCAAAAAAATAAACTCCAAGTTCCAGAAAGGCCTAACTTTTAGTTAAATTAATACAATATTTTGTTTTAGCTTAACCTGAAAAAGACATACTAATAATAGATAATAATCTTACTAAAAAGCAAAGCAAAAAAGAAAATATCACACCATAACATATTACGCCATAATTTTTCACACATTTTGGGATAAACTTTATGTGAAAATCTTGAAAGCGTTTGTGAAAGTTAAAATATTTTTAGATTTTGTGAATGAAGTTTTCATGTTTTACATATTATAGGAAATAAACTTTCCGAGTGCTTGAAAGCAGATTTGTATTGAGTAAAATATTTGTTTTTTGATTATTGTTATAATTATTCTTTTTTTATCAATTTCTTAAGGTTTTAATTCTTCGGTGCAGAAATAATATAAATAATCATAATTAATAAAGAAATTATTTGTGTTTTGTAATTATCCACCGTGTTATGTGCATGCATCAATTCGCCGACGGGTTCATTGGCTGGCTCTGCAGCGCTCAGTTTTTTTTTAATTTTTAATTTCAAAACATGCTTTAAATTATTTTATCCGCATTTTTAGGACTATTTTTTTGAATTTAAAAAAATGTTCCAAATAAAATTTGACCAAATATCTTCTGGTACTGCTCTTTAATTATTTATGAAGTTAGCACAGAAATAAGCTGAAACTTCCGAGGGTTAGTACGGAGTTCTCAGACTCGTCAACATCTTTACTGTCTGAACTCTGAACATACGCCCAGGAAGAAATCGTCCCTTTTTCCTGCTCTATTCTCAGAGCATTTTTCAAGTTTAGTTTTAATATTGGCAATACAATGATGCTCTTAGATTTTTATATTTTCTTGTGTTTTATATCTAATAATTAATAAAATTAAAAACTACAGATAACCATAAATAAAAAACACGACAGTCAAAACTCTTCCATTTAAAAAAAATTGTTTAGTGTTAAAAATACAGATAACCATAAATTAAAAATATGTAATATTCTGATAACACCACTAATGTTTGTTTACGTTGGAATGAATTCATAGTTTGGTTTTTAAAATCACTTTAATATGGTGCAAGTTGGCTGTTTTTGCGACCGAATGATTAAATAATAAAATTAAAATAAAATAAAATAAAATAATAAAATTGGTAAATGGATATAATAAACATTGTTTTTATAATTACAATATAATACACAAAAACTAAGCATTCCGTTATGCTCATTTATTTTTAAGTGAGTCCAACAAAATATAGGTTAGTTTATATGACAATTAAATCATTGTATAAACTACTCATCATTTTTACATACAATAGCTAAAAAAATCATTAATTTCGTCTGAATGAATTACTTTAAAAGAATCGAATTTATTAAAAATGCCGGTAGCAAATTGGGCAGGGAGCGAATTCTCCAGGCTGCGAATTGTCCCTAATGAAGTTGGTTTGATGAGATTTGCGTTTATAAAAACACCCGGGAGCGAATTATCGCGGGAGCGAATTGTCCCGGGAGCGAATTGTCCCTGGAGCGAATTGTCCAGGAGCGAATTGTCCCGGGAGCTAATTGTCCGGGAGCGAATTGTCCCGGGAGCGAATTGTCCCTGGAGCGAATTGTCCAGGAGCGAATTGTCCCGGGAGCTAATTGTCCGGGAGCGAATTGTCCCAGGAGCGAATTGTCCGGGAGAGAATTGGCGGGAGCGAATCGTGCCGGTCCCAGCTTATTTATATGATTATTTGTGCATATTTTTACGATTAACAATAAATCTAATTATACTTATACATTAGGACTCTTTTTAAAACAAAGAAATAAATCAGCTAAAATTGGCAGTTTTTTAGACCTTCAAATTAAAAAAAAATCTTCTTGTATTAGAACTTAAGCTGAAAATTGTTTTGTTATGTGGTTAAAATTTGGTAACATTTTAATAGATCAATAATGTTTCTCCTTCTTGAAGTTTTGCGAGGTTTAAAAATCTATAATAAAAAAGATTTTAAATCATACTGGTACACTCTAAAGTTGGTTGTGTTATGCAGTAAATTTTCACCACACTTTGTATTATGTAAGTTTTAGTTAAATGCCCTGGAAGCGCAAACGTAACATTAATGTAGATGTTTTTAAAGTATTTTGGCAATTATTTTGAAAAATGTAGATTTTTGTAAATATTTATTTATAAATTTTTAACTTAATTTTATTTGGTCAAAATGTCTCAATTACAGTGTAATTTATTTTTCAGCTGTCATAATTTTTAGTGTAAATATGCTGAACTTTATGTGTACTTAATGTCAATTTTAACTTAATGACACTTTTAACTATTTTTAAATGCTTTAATTATAATGCATTTACTTAGGTTTTTTTGCAATCGAGCTCGCTTTTCTTCCTAGCTTCTTGTAAAAAAATATGAAAGAACTTTGCAATATTAGTAAAAAGCTTAATTAGAGTAATGATTTATAATAATTTCTACCGTACATGGGCAAGTTAGTCCGGAACAGACTACATTGTAATTTGCCTCGTGCGATTTTCAAAATTTACTATAGGTCATAAGATTTATATTTTATTTTACATCTTTTAATTGTTCGTCTTGTAAATATACGTTGATTATTTTAATAAATCTTTTATCTTGTTTTACAAAAAATTCTAAACCATACTTGCATAATCCACAGTTGGTCTTATACTATATATTTAGTAATTGCTCTCACTAAAGTTTCTAGCGAAAGAAACAGGGTACCAGAATTTGGTTAGGATAACATATTGACCAAAAATTCTTTAAAAAAACTTGTCTTCGTACTACACCTTTAAGAAATTTTTCTTCAAATGCATTTCGAACATGGGATTCATTATGAACGTAATTATAAAATGCGAAACAAGAATTCATTAATGATATTTTTGTGAAAAAAAAAAAACTCAAGTGCGCATTTATTGAAATGCACTCACAAGGAAATGCACGGTGGCTTACGGCAAGTTACAACCTTAGGCAATTTACGCAAGATACTTGTTGTTCAAAAAAAATTTTTTTTCCATGTTCAGTGCAACAAAATAATGTCTTACTCATCAGTTATTGCAGCGTGACACTCCGCTGCTTTGCCTCATGGATCATTTTCACGAAAACACTTATTACATCAGTGTTGCAGCGAAAATACTTCTTACATCAGTGTTGCAACCTAACGGATCAGTTACTATAATAGAACTTGCAATATCGATGCAACGTCGTTACTATGGCAGAACGAGTTAAAATTTGTATAAATATACGCGAGTGTGACTTTTTTAAATTTTAAACAGCACCATGTATAACTATAGAATGATTAACAGTTGCGTGTATTCTATAATAACTAAGACTGATTTTGCTGTAACAACAACGATAAAATTTGCCTGTGCACTTTTATTCCGTTCATTCAAACAGCGATTGCTGTTATGCAAGCTAAAAAATAATAAAAGCTCAATTGGAAAATGAACACAAAGCAAAACAAACTCTACGGTTGTGTCAAGACAGGGTATACAAACCTATAAGAAGAGTTTTCATTTTATAGACAACATAGTTAGTGCACTAGATTGTTAGCTAACAAACTATATGGACTATATTACGTATGGTTTCGTAAAAATTAACATGTGGAAAAGTTTCGCAGAAATAAAACAAAAAGAATTTTAATAACAAAAAAATAACCAATCACTTAAGTTGTTCTTAAATTTTCACATTTATTAAATTTGTTTATTTAAAAATATCAACATAACCTCAATTATCACGATAAGCCGATCAAGTCGCTAATTATTGCAAACCAATAGCTCCATATAGGAAAATTAAAATGAAACAATAGGAAATTTAATAACAAAGAAATAACTAATCATCAGTAAAGTTTTATCAAATTATCATATTAATCAAATTTTTTTTAGAAATATGACAAAACAAGATTAATTATCATAACCAACGAAGTCACTAATTACAAAACGGTACGAAGTATTTTAAGCCATGAGCAATAAACTTCGAGCAGTTGGAAAATTTTGTTAATTTGAAGCCCAAGGTAAAAAATGGTTGGAATTTAGGTTCAGGCTTTTTTAGGCTTAGGTTCTAATGAGTTAGGTTCTAATGAGTTAATATTGTTGGCTTCAGGTTTCTCACTTTTGGTTCAAAGTCATCTTTTTCGGTTTCAAGTTCCAGCTTTGGCTACACTAAATCATAAAAAAACTATGGCTTCGTATTGAAAATGAATAATAAACTCTAAATTATATACGTGTGGATGTACACCGCCAAATCTGCCGCCAAACCGCCGCCAAACTGCCGCCATTTAGGAACTAAGGCGTTAAAGTGAAAAAAATTATAATAAGACGGTTTTAACTAATTCATAGTTTATTTTTCTAACTTTGAAATTTACAAAAATGTGTTAAAAATATAAACTCGCTTTTACTGGACTTTTTTAAAGGTTAAGTTTACGCGTTACTAAGCCTAAGCAAAGCCTAAAAAACAACCTAAACTTTCTTCGCGCAGGTATTTGTTAAAGTTTAGGTTGTTTTTAAGGCTTCGCATAGGCTTAACCTTAAAAAAAGTCCAGTAAAAAAGTCGAGTAAAACCGAGTTAGCCTATATTGCGCGCTGAAAATTTCCGCACGGCGTGCGTTGAAAATTGGTAACTGCTTTTATATTGATAGCTATGCTGCTGGAGAAATATGCTCCACGGCGCAATAGGCTATAGTCTGCTAAGCTACTTTCTAAAAAGGAGATCTCCGTGAAGAAAAACAGCTCGGTTTTGTTTTTAATTTTTTTGTAAAATAAAAAAAAGTTTAACAGTTTTTTGTACTATAAAAAATTGTTTAAAGATGTAAATATGAGATTAACATTAATTAATTACATATAACTGAGTTAAAACTTTAGTTTTTAAATGGCGGCGGTTTGGTGGCTATTTGGCGGCAGTTTGACGGCAGATTTGGCGGAGCACATCCAACACGTAAATTATATTAACATTTTTTTGGAAATAAAAAGTAGTAATGTTGATAATAATTAAGTGATAGCATTTAAAGCTGAGTCCAAAATATTAAGAATCGATGGAGCCTTGGGAATTTGGAGCCGAAGGAAACTTAGAGCCGTAAGTCGGGAACTTAGAGCTGTAAATTGGGAACTTGAAGCCAAAAGTAAAAATTGCTAAAACGTTTACCTAAGCCTAAGCGAAGCCTAAATCTAACCCCAAACCAATTTTTGTTTAAAGGCTCTAAGTTCCATATGCTCGTGGCTCCAAGTTCCCAAAAATTTTCCATGGCTCCAAGTTCCCTGCCTGTGACTCTAAAGACCCCGTACCGTCTAAAATTAGGGTATATAAACCAGTAAAACATTAACGCTGAGAGTTGTTAAAAAATCGACTCAGCTGGTGTGGCTTCAGAAGACTAAGACCTAGTTCACACTGGACAGTGACAAGTGACAACACATACACATCGCAGTGACTAATGACAATGAATCAGCGTAAAGCGTACGTAATACTTTTTCATTTGTCATTTGTCACTTCGGTCGAAACCAGCCTCAAGTGTCACCCATGATTCACCAATTTATATTTGAGGGTGCCCCTTTGAGATCCCCAAAAAAACTTACGTTTTTAACAAAAAAACCTTGTTGTTAATGTTTTGTAGGGTTCATATACCCTGATTTAAGAGTCTCCCCATAGAGAAATCATTTAAAAAACTATAGTCTATAGTCTATAGAAACAACTTTTTAGGGTTTAGGAGGAATATCTCCAACTCACAAGTGAATTTAATTTTAAACTTAAAAACTTTTAAAGATAATGCGAAAATTTTTATAAGTTTTCTTTAAAGAAGAAAAAAAGCTTAACTTCAGAGTGCTCTGGTGCATAGTCAAAAACTTAATAGTTTTGTGTAGCTAAAAAGTAAATCTAAAGCTTTACACATTGATTTCAAAATAAAAAAAACTCAATTATTACATGAATAACAAAATATTTTTTAAAGACAAAACTGATAAAAGATCTTGATGTTCACATTTTTTAAATTAAATTAAGAGTTTTTCTCAGTGAATATAATGTATATTGCAAAAAAGGGCTTAAAAATTTTAACTTTTATATTCAAGACACTTAATTCAAATAACATTTTATTTTAAAAAAAATTTAAAAAAACAGCGTTCAAATTATCGTGACGCGTCCACAATGATTTTTTTCAGGTGGCATTTGCACCGCGAGGTGGCAATGCCACCGCTGTTCTGTCCAAAGTTACACGTAGGACGTGTTCACACTGAGGAGGCAGGATGGCATTGCACCGCTGTTGTGTTCGATCCACAACTTCGTCACTGGTGGCAGTTCTCTCAAGAAATAACGCGTCAAAACGCGCGCATTGTTAAAAAAATCAATGAAAAATATTACGGTTTTTACATAAACACTTTCATTATATAAAAAACCAGCAAAAAATATGCAATTTCAACAGTAAAACACCTGAAAACGCGTGCATTGCATAAAAAAATGAAAAAAATACTGTAGTTTCATTGCAAAACCTAATATAAAAAAACAAATTATTTTTTTATGAAAAATTTTTAAGTAGTTTTTTACGAATTTTAAACACTCGGACATAGTAAGGAAAACGCTTGAATATGATTTTGAAATTTTTATGCACTAATAAAAGATTTGCACATTTTTTTGCTCCCCAGTTTCTAATATAATTTAATGCACGGCTTTGGGTTATAATAGGATGTATGATTGTATAAACAATATAAAAAAACCATTTATATTTAAATAAAAAAAACTTTTTAAGTTTGTTTCTGCGACCGCAATACATTTAAGAAATAAATCTTAAAAAAATATGACCACTGATTAGGTTGAACTTCTGATCAATGAAGTTCGAAACCGTCCAGAATTCTATGACAAGCGAGAAACAGCATACATCGAAAAAATCAACCAGACAAACAGCTGGGAAAAAGTGAAAAAGGGTAAAAAGTAAAAAAAAAGTGTTAACTAACGATATTTTCTTAGTTTTTTACGCGAACGAAATGCTGGGATTGCATCTCCAGCGGTGGCAATGCCACCCCAATGCGAACCTAGCGGTGGCAATGCCACCAGTGACATTCCCACCGGTGTTATTTCCACCGATGGCATTGCCACCTTAGTGTAAACCGGACTTAGTTTCTGAAAAAACAAAGTATTATCTCAATTTTAAAACACTAAATATTAAAGCCTATTAAGGCTGGGGTCAATATTTCACCTTTTGAGATTTCTGAATCTTATTCAGATTCAGATTCTGAATCCAGATTCAGAATTTTAAAAATAGTGTCCTTTAACTTTTTGCTAAACTTCTGAAACTGAATTCAGAATCTGAAACTGGTCTCAGATTCTGAAACCAGTTTCTTTATAAGCCCCCTTTGTCAAACTGGCAACAGTGGCACCATAGCCTGAGGTTAGTTCTCTTGCCCCCGTCACTAGACTAGACCGTGACTAGACAGCGAAATATAAATTTTTGAATCTCACGAAAGTAAAATTAAGAAAGTGAGATTAATTTAAGATAAGTGGATGCGCAACTGTTGAATCCCCATAATCCTTTAGTTGAAAAATAGCCCTTGAAAATACTAAACGTACTAATTATACTGAACGTCCAATTTGCTGGAACTAACCCCTGCTCATGCAATTTAAATCGCGCTGTATGCAATTTATTATAAAACATTTTAAAAATATTCTATTTTAACTTGAAGTCGGATATGAAAGGCCGAACAAGCAGCACTAATGGCACAACCAAATACTAAGCATTAAAACAATATAAATATTTATCACGGTTATCACACAGCTTGTCTCCACTGGTAAGTGATCTTTGCAAGTTTTAGTGCGCCAGAGGAGTGTTTTGTCACTGCGCTACGCCTTTCACGATTAACACCCTGGTCGAAATCCATTGTTCTAAACGGAAGGAATCCCATGCGCATCAAAGGACACCACGCGCATAAAGGGACGCCTGCATTTATGTCTAATAACGCCCCCGCGCATTTCTAATAACCGGTCCGCGCGGCATTCTTTTAGACATATTCGCACCTTCATTTTGAAGCCCTGTTTTGCCGCTGCTCCTCCGACGACCTATCCCATGGAGCAAAAAAATAGACGACGTGATCACGAATACTATATGACATTTTAAAGCTAAAAAGATTCTGAGGTGATTTGAGATTATGTGAAGTTTATTAATCTTAGGAAATGTTATATTACTAATTTTTAAACCTGAAATTTCTAAAAAGTGTGTTCGCAATTATACATTTGTTGTTAATGGCCTAGACAATTACAAACGCGGAAGATACATAAAGTAATAATTAGTTTGATAAATTGCAATATGTGTTAATATCAAAGAAGTACGTGGTAACCTGAAAACTAATATTTTCAATTAATTAAAACCAGTCGAAAGGTCAATACCACTAAGTAATAAGTACAGATGAATATTCACATGGTTTTCAAGGTACAACGTGAAGTTTCACGAGTAAAAAAACAATAAAAAGATTTTTTTCATTTAGAATAAAACAAATAAAACGCAAGTTTATCGTGATGCGTCAGAAACACATGTTAAAGGCCACTTATTCTTGATAAATTAAAAAAACTCAAATTCAATGAATGATGCTAATAATATTTGTGTAGGACGAAACCCTCGGCAGCCAAAAATTGTAGTTCTAATTATGTTTTTAATTAGTGCCATTTTTACTAAAAATGTAGTTAGCATATATAAAAGTATATAATATTTTTATGTGGGTGACTTTTATAATCCGCTGTTGTAAAAAATTTACAAAAAACAGTTATTAATTTTGTTTTGAAATTAGAAAATTAGTTAAATTGGAAATTATAATTTCCTTTAAGCGCACGACAGACAATATTAAAAATGCAATCCATTTTACCAACTATAGATTTCTGGAGCGAGACGAAGATGGATTTGAACAATGTTAAAACTAAACTAAATATAAAAATTAAGTATACGACTATTTTAATTTTAACAACTTGTAGTAGTAGCAACAATAAATGTAATATAGAGTTTTAATAAAAAATTCAAAATATTTAAGATATCCATTTTTTAACTGTGGAATTTTAAGATGATAAAGTGGCTTTAATTCCGCCTTCTAACTAAAATCTGCAAAAAAAATTAGAAAAACATGGAAAATTAAATAATCGTAATTTTTATCTTAGTCTAATTTAATTATTGATAAAATCATTTGCTCACTAATTAGCTAATGCGCAAGGTTGGTGAAAATGTTTATATAAGATTAATATTGATATTATAGAAGCGTTAATATTCTGACTTTTTAAAACATCACTAGATCTGATTTATTTTTCATATTTTTTTAAATTTTAATGCTAATTATAATTTATTCTAGCAAAATGCAAAATTAGCATTACACAATGCATTGAATAACCAAGATAAATAAATAGTTTATTTTTCCAATCGTCATTCTGAAAAATTTGGCATCATTTACAAAATAAGAATAAACAAAGTTTTAAAAGTACATGATAAAAAATCAAACTTACTAAGGCAGATTAAGTCAAAAAAGGGGGAATAAGCATAAAATTATTTTGACTTTGACTTAGTGCATGCAATCCAAAATAAATTGTAAATCTAAGCGCCGTTAATGTGACAAGTGAGTAAGTCACAGCAAGGCTTTTTTTTTTGTCTTTTTTTTTTTTTTTTTTTTCTTTTTTTTTTTTTGTTTTTTTTGTTTTTCTTTTTTTTTTTTTCTTTTTTTTTTTTTTTTTTTTCTTCTCTTTCTCTTTTTGTTCTGTCCTTTTTTTTACTTAAATCATTTTAATTGTTTGATATCTGAGTCGGACTGTATACAATAACGTCATCAATATATACAAGTGCGCAACAAATTTCAAATTTCAAACTTTAGTCCCAGAAAATTATCATATCTTTTATGAAAATTTCTATTGTTGGTATTGTCTGTTCAGTAACTGTTTACATCCACAAGTTATAATTTGTTTTATTCTGAAGTACACGTGATTTGATTTTTAATTCCAAAGATGTTTTTATTATTTTTTTATTTTTTATTTTTTATCCATTAAAAGCGAGTTTTCTTTCGTTTTTTTAAAAAATTTTTTTGTTTGTTCATTTTAATTTTTGTTTTTAGTTATTTTGCGTGCACGTGATTTAGCATGTTTTGTTTTCTTGAAAGACGCGAATTCGCCTACTGACGAGCTCCTGTTCGCCTCCTTCAAGTAGTTTGTTTTATTAAAAAATACGTCTAGGAGATTAAAAGGAGCGAAACGTATTTTTTAATTAAAATTACATTATTTTTGGTTAATTTTAGCACATCATGTGAACCATTTATTTATTAATTTATAATTTTTGTAGGCTGTTTTCATGGTATTTTTACTCTAATTTTTTATGTATGTTGATCTTGGGTTTTTTCGGTTTCCCTCATAGTTTTTGTTTTTGTTTTTCTTATTAAAATTATTTTACAGCTGTTAAAAAAGTAAAAAGTATATTGATTTTACATAAAGTAGAATATGCAAGGCCAATACTACTCAGCACTTACTGCGTAACCAAATACTATACATGAAAATATAATCAAACGATAATATTATCACAGGGTTGCATGTTTCAGTCGGGACTCGATCTTTGCAAGACAGACTTTTGCCATTGCGCTACAACTTCGACATTTAAAAAAATGCTGAACTTTAAGATTTTGTGTGATTTTAAATTTAAATAGGATAGCTTACTTAAATTTAAATTTCTTAATTTTTGCTTAAATTTCTTAATTTATTTCATAACTTTGCGCATAGCAAAGGTTATCGGACCTCGATTTGGAAGTTTAGAGCGAGAATTAAAAAATTAACTTTAAGTAAGTATATTAAAATTTTGGAAGAAGGTCATCACACAAAATCTTCAAGTTCCCGACCTTTTATGCTTACATGTCGAGTTGCACAGGAGCAATATGAGTCATCGCAATCAGAATTGTCTTACCAAATGGATGGAGTCCCGACACAACGTAGACCCCCCCTGAAATAAGCTATTATGGTTTGATTATATTTTCATGTATATATTTGCGGGTTACGCAGTGCGTGCTGGGTGGTATTGAACTTGATATTCACTATAACCAATAGGAATATCTACTATTTTAGCAGTCACGCCTGGGTGAGGAAGTAATATGATTTTTAATACTAGAAAAATAAAAAACAAAAACGGTATGAGGGAAACCGGAAAAACAAAAGATCCGAACAGTACATAAAAAAATTAGAGTAAACAATACCATGAAAACAGCCTACAAAAATTATAAATTAATAAATAAATGGTTAAAAACATATATCGTCCTTAATATTTAACCAAAAATAATGTAATTTTTGACTAAAATAATACGTTTCGAAATGAAGACCTTTAAGTCTCCTAGACCGTTATAGTGATTTTAATAAACCAACTACTTGAAGGAGGCTGAAACAACAGCTCCTCGAGCCTACAGGGCCTAGTCGATTCTTCAAAAAAGAAAGACATGCTAATCCGCGTGGCCGCAAAATACACTGTAAAAACAAAAATTAAAATGAACAAACAAAAAAATTTTCTAAAAAATAAAGGATAGAAAACTCACGTTTAATGGATAAAAAATAAAAAAATAATAAAATAAAAACATCCTTGGAATTAAAAATAAAATCACTTGTAGTTACAGAATAAAACAAATTAAAAGTTGTGGATGTAAACCGTTAATGAACAGAAAATACAAACAATAGAAATTTGCATAAAAGATATGATAATTTTCTGGGACTAAAGTTTGAAATTTGAAATTTGTTGCGCACTTGTATATATTGATGACGTTATTGTATACAGTCCGACTTGTTCAGATCATCTAAACAATTTTAAAATGATTTTTAACGTTTAAAAAAACATGGACTAGAACTAAAAATGAGTAAATGTGAATTTGAAAAACCATAAGTTCACTTTTTGGGTCACATTGTAAGTAAAAACAGTGTAAAGATGGATCCAAAAAAAGTATAATCTATTGTTAATTGGCCCGAATCTAAAAACCAAACTGATATAAGGTCATTTCTTGGTTTAATACAAGGCGCCGTCAAGTTGGCACACACTTGGCACACACTTAACACACACTTGGCACACACTTAGCACACTTGGCACACACTTCGAAAATATTGCTATTTTTTTAAAATAAATCTTCCAAAAATATACATGGTTTTTAGGGTACCTACCTATATGAACAAAATCCAAACCAATGAATGCTATAGGCGGCTGGAAAATTTAGGAGAGGGAGGTACATAAATCGACCAATATGATTGTTTGTTTTATTATCTGTGTGTAGTACTTATTACTTATAAAAAATCTTGTACTAATTTTGAAATAACATTAGCATTAGGCAAGATAAATAGCGAGATATATGTATGTATACTATAGAAAGTGACCGCTGAGCGAAGCGAAGCGGAAAAAATTTTTGGTTTTTGGGGGGTAATTGTGGTACTAAAATTATTTTATAGTTTGGCGCCGAGCGATTAGCGAGGCGCTAGAAAATTTTGAATTTTTAGCCTCTGAAAACCCCAAATTTTACTATCTGGCGACTATTTCGGGGGGGGGGGGGGGTGGGCGGGCCCCCGCCTCCCCCCCGCCCAACCACTATCCTTATTTTTCCTCCTGTCCAACCGTTTCGGGGAGGGGGGGCGGCCGCCCCCGCCCTCCTTGGTTACGTCCCTGGTCAGGTGAGGTCCGGTATCCAAAGCAAAATAGTTTAAACCATAATAACTTTAATAATTTTTTTTTTATACGATAATACTACATTTTATTAAATAAAAGCGATATTCTGGTATAAAAAAGGTGTAAAACATGAATATGTAATGAAAATTCACGTTTTTGGAAGAAAATAGTATAAAAAAGTACCTGAAATTTTCCCAAGGGGGGAGAGGGGGGGTCAGATTTCAAATTCTAGAGGGGGTTCAGGTTCAGGGGTAAAAAATTTGGAAATTTGAGGGGAAGGGGGCCCTAAATTTTTGTCTAGAAGAAGTCCCGAAATTTCGAGGCTAGAGGGGGTGGACCCCACCCTGCCCCCCTTTTCTTACCTATAGAATTAGTTTAAAATCACCATGGCATAATGGCAAAATTCACCATAACGTAGTGCAAATTCACCGTAACAATCAGAAATGCGTTTGCAAACTAAACTGTGTCTTAAAAAAACTTAGTTTTAATCTAAAAATCATTACAAATGTTTTAATTTTTTCGTAAGCCTGAGCAAAGCCCAAATCAAGCTAAATTTTATCATGATAATTTTTTTGTATTTTCCAATTGTCAAAATTTAAAGGAATATTGCAAACGCATTATATTTATGGTGAATTTACACCACCTTATGGGAATTTTGTAACGTTTATGGTGATTTTGGCCTATAGTGAATTTGTCCATGGTGTTTTTATGCAGACCCCCGGGTCGACCCCCCTTAAAAAACTAGAGGAATACAGACTCCCCTGGATCCTCCTAGCTTTCAAAGGGTTATTTACTTTGGGTAGCCACCCCTCTAGCTTGCCGGCCCAAGCTCATGCATGGATCCCTATACTCCTGGACAGTCGGTTTTTCCTTGGAATGGATCTCTGGGTGTGCAACAGACACATCAGTGACATATTCTACATGTGCACAAATCTTCAATTCGCGTGCTTAAAACTTTGTATATAATTTTTTTCATACAATTTTGTATGTGTATCAATGTTTTTTATAGTTTAAAAATTTTTCTTTTGAAAATTTTATAGCATAATAAAATTCCATTCAGTTCTAAAATTTTACATTTTTTGCTTTTTTCACAAAATATTGACAAAAGTAAAGAAATATTTTTATCAATTAATTTCCACATATAGCGCTAAATTATTAAGAAAAAAAAAGAAAATTGGTAGTAGTATTATGTTTACTACTACAGACAATAATTAACGAAAAATTATACTAATATTATAGTCATTCAAAATGGAACATCCCTCAAATCTTTTGTGCCAATAAATATTTTTATAATAAAGCTAGAAGAAGAATAATTAACTAATTAGTTACTACTAAATAAACTAAAAAAATATATTTATTAAGCAATATTAGGCGGAAAAAATAGGGCAGAGCTCCGGAAGTCAAGAGCTCGGGGGTTGCTCCAGAGCTGCTAAAAACTGAACTCCGCTCTTGAGCTCCGGAGTTTTAGGCTGCGGGGCACATCACTAAATAATTACAGACCAATGTACCCACGGCCACGATCCACCCGATTGGGCTAATTTTTTGCAATATAATGTTTAATATTTAATAAATAGTAGTGAAATCAAAAGAATTTCAAACAAAAACTGATTTTTTGAAAACTTATTACTTTCCTTTTATAACATAATATTGCTGTATCAATGCAGACCTGTGCACGGTCTGGAAATCCCCCCGTTTTATTGGAGGATTTGCCTCCCCCGTTTTATTGCCCCCCCTCCCCCCGCCAAAAAATGAAAAAGGACCCTAAAATTATGACGCCATTTTTGACCTATGATGACGCCATCATCACAATTTTTTTGCAGTTTTTAGCCTATTTCAATGTATTTTAAGCCATTTCAGACCTATTTTTACCTTATTTTCGCTTTTTTTTTGTCCTTTTTTTTCTTTTTTCCCTTCTTTTTTTCTCCTTTTTTTCTCTTTTTTTTTCTTTCCCCCCCCCCTGTTTCAAAAAAGTTGCCCCCCCGTGCCCCCCCATTTTGGAATTGCCCCACCGTTTTAACCCCGGGGGGCAGTGCACAGGTCTGATCAATGACATATTTTTAGTTTATTTAGTAATAACTAATCAGTTAACTAATTTGACAAAATATTCTTCTAGTTTTACTATAAAAATATGTTTTAACATATATAAACTTAAAGATTGGTCCCTTTTTTATTGGCTAAAGTGTAATCTTTTGTTAATGATTGTCCATAGTAACATAATACCAAACCTGTGCACTGCCCCCCGGGTTTAAACGGAGGGGGCAATTCCAAAACGGGGGGGGGCAAGCAGGGGGAAAGAAAAAAAAGAGAAAAAGAGAAAAAAGAAGGGAAAAGGGAAAAAGAGACAAAAAAAGCGAAAATAAGGTAAAAATAGGTCTAAAATAGCTTAAAATACATTGAAATAGGCAAAAAACTGCAAAAAAATTGCGATGATGGCGTCATCATAGGTCAAAAATGGCGTCATAATTTTAGGGTACTTTTTCATTTTTTGGCGGGGCGGGGGGGGGGGGGGGCAATAAAACGGGTTGGGGAGGGGGCAAATCCTCCAATAAAACGGGGGGGGCATTTCCAGACCGTGCACAGGTCTGTAATACCACTACCAATTTCCATTTTTTTTGCTTAATAATTTAGCGCTACGGTATAGCAGTAAATAAAGTGTTAAAAATATTTCATCATTTGTTTTAATATTTTAGTTTCAAAACGTGAAAAAAGGGGAAATTTTAGTACTAGGCAAAATTTTATCATGCTATAAATTTTCGTCGTTACTCTGACATAAAGAGTCACAATCAGTATAAAATCATCGTGACTCTGACTCATTTTGTTTAGATTAATTGTGTGTTAAGATATAAAAAGAGTCACAGTTACGATTATTTTGCATCTGGCTCATTGTGTCAGAGTAAGGACGATTTGTAAAAACCTATTTTAAAAATATAAAAATACATTAATACAATCAAAACCACCTAATCAGACCTGTGCACTGCCCCCCCGGGTTTAAAACGGGGGGGGGGCAATTCCAAAACGGGGGGGGCAACTTTTTTGAAACGGGGGGCAATAAAACGGGGGGGGCAAGCAGGGGGGAAAGAAAAAAAAAAGAGAAAAAAAGGAGAAAAAAAAGAAGGGAAAAGGGAAAAAAGGGACAAAAAAGCGGAAATAAGGTAAAAATAGGTCTAAAATGGCTTAAAATACATTGAAATAGGCTAAAAACTGCAAAAAATTCGCGATGATGGCGTCATCATAGGTCAAAAATGGCGTCATATTTTTAGGGTACTTTTTCATTTTTTGGCGGGGGGGGGGGCAATAAAACGGGGGGGCAAATCCTCCAATAAAACGGGGGGCATTTTCAGACCGTGCACAGGTCTGCCTAATTGTATGAAAAAATTATTTACAAAAAGTTTTTGGCCCAAAAATTGCAGATTTGTTGAGCACATGTAGAATCTGCCGGTGATGTATCTGTTGCACACCCCTCCAAAAACGCTGACTGTCCAGGAGTATAGGGGTACATGGCTCATGTATTGAAAAAGGAGTAAGGAATGTAATCCCAAATCTAGGAAAATTGCAGGAAACAAATGTTTTTTAAACAACTTTTAAAAACACAGTACAACCAACTGAAGTTTGAGGTCAAAATGAGTGCTTTAAGCATTACAAAATAATTTAAATAACGCGTTTTTATTAATTTTAACGTTTTTTTAAGCTTTTACCGACAACTATAGTTAGTTAGTTAGCATAGCCAGAGTTTTCAAGTGATTTCCTCCAGGAATGCTGCTGCCTTTGCGGGTTGAAACCATACATGGGCACGGGGGGGTTGGGGGGTTAACCCTCCCCAAATTCTGAGAAGGGGGGTTTAACCCCCCCCCCACTCAGAAGTGGGGGGGGGGAGAAAAAGTTACCCCCCCCCAATTTTGGAAAAATGAAGAAAAAAAATGTCTTTAAAACGACTTCTAACTGCCCCCAAACTTAAGTTTTGAGGTCAAAATGAATGTTTTAAGCAATAAAAAGCTCAAAAATGCAACAAAAAGGGCTTTTTGACCTAAAATTAGTGTTTTTTACCTATTTTTCCTTCAAAATCGAAAAACGATATGGGTAAAATGCACTCCAGAAAAAAAAACGATATGGGTATTTTGCATTTCTCGGATTTTAACCCCCCTAATTTGGGGTTTAACCCCCCCCCACTCCGGACCAACTTCCCCATGTATGGTTGAAACCATAGGTCTTCTACTTTTAGTGTGGTGGGATTTTTGGTGCAGTTGAAAAGGTGGTGGACATCATGCGGTTTCTGGTGGCATTTTGGGCATTTATTTTTGATTAGTGGGTTTATTCTTGATTTGTATGAATTTAGATGATGACAAAATCCGGATCTTAGTTGTGACAGGAGTGCTCTTAGTTTTCTTGGAAGGTGTTGTTCGCTTTTGTGTATTTCATGGGGTTTGCTTTTTAGTAGAGGATTGGGTTGGAGTTGAGATAGAGATTCTTTTACAAAATAGGTGTGAATGTTAGTCCGGATGGCTTTTTTGGTGAGATTTGGGTTGAAGAAACTTTCTGCTATGGGGCCATATTATCATAGATGTTTTTGGTCGGGTCCGCTAGGGGGGGGGGTCCACCCCCGGGTGGAAGGCCAAAATTTTTTAGGGGGGGGGTCCAGGGGGGGCCGCCCGCCGCACCCCATGGCTTTTTAGGGGGATTCGACCCCGGGTGCGAGATTTCAAATTTATGGGGGGGGCCAGGGGGGTCCAATTTTTCAGCAAAATTTTTTAAACTCAATAATTTAAGTGTTTTTAGGTCTAATATTGAATTTTATGTATTAAAACAGCCTATTTAGGCCTAAAAAGTGTATTTAAACACTGTTTTTAACTAAAAACCTGTGTTTTTGACAGTAAATAAAAAATATACTTCCAAATTGGTCGGGAGGGGGGGGGAGGGGGGTCAAGCCTTGCAGGGGGGGGGTAGGTCGGACCGCTCTCGAGCTTGGGGGGGGGGCGGGGGGGCCCCCCTGGATTTTTTCCAGGGGGGGGGTCCAAAATTTTGGCTCTAGGGGGGGGGGGTGCACCCCTCTGTCCCCCCCCAAAAACATCTATGCATATTATGATTGGAGGGTGTGTTTCATTTCTCTTGGCCTAGATTTGTTTGCTGTGATTTTGTTGGATGGGTGAGTCTGTTGCATAGTCTTGGCCAGAAATTGTGTTGCAAGAAGAGATGTGTGGTTTTCAATTGGTAGTACTTCAGTTTCTTGATGAAGATGATCAAGTGAGCCAATTTTGTGGCAACCAGTTGCTATCCTGAGGGCTGAGTTTTGTGTTGATTGAAGTTTCTGGTAATGGGATTTTGAGAGCTTTGGTGACCATATTGGTGTTCTGTAGTTGAGGATGGGTCGCCCTATAGCTTTGTATGAGGCTACTATTGTTTCTTTTTGTTGTCCCCAGCTGGTCCCAGCTAGGGCTTTGAGGATGCTATTGCGTCTAGATGCCCTGTTGTTGATGGTGGTGATGTGGTTGTTGAAGGTTAATTTTGGATCAAAAGTGACACCTAGGATTTTGGGGTTTTTGTTGAGCGGTAAAAGTTGGTTTTGTACGGTCACGTTTGGGTGGTAGTTGTATTCTTGTGAAGATGGAGAGAAAAATGTAACTGTTGATTTTTCTGTTGATAGTTTGAGGTGGTTGAGATTCAGGTATTGATTTAGAGTGTTGAGATAATTGGTGAGATTTGTTTCCATATTGGCTATGTTGTTTCCAGTGGAGTAGACTGTGGTGTCGTCAGCATAGGAGACGATTTTGACGCCGGCAGGTGGGGGAGGTATGTCCGATATGTAGAAGTTGAAGTGGGTTGGTGAAATGACTGAGCCCTGGGGCACGCCTGTTTGTACTATCCTGGGTTTAGAGGTTGAGTCTCTGAATGAAGTTTTGTTGATTCCGCCTCTGAGATAACCACTTAGTCATCTGATTAGATAGGCTGGGAGTGTGCTGTTTGCTATCTTGTTGATTAAAATTTCTATGCTGATGGTGTCAAAGGCCTTGGTAAGGTCCAGGGCTGCTACTATTGTTCGTTTGGGTGGAGCTTTTTGGTTGAAACCGGTTGCTATTTCGTTGGTAAGTTGAAGGAGAGCAGTAGCTGTTGAGTGTTTGGGTTTGAAACCGTGCTGATCTGGATGGTGTTGTAGATGTTGGAGAAAGATCGGTTGGATTATTTTTTCAAAAACTTTTATTGCTGGGCAGAGAAGTGAGATTGGTCTGTAAGAAGTAGAGATGAGGAGATCCTTTCCAGGTTTGCCGAGTGGTATTATGATTGCAGTTTTCCAGATTGTAGGTATGCTATTTGTTTTTAGTGATAAGTTGAACAGATCAGTTAGATATTGAATGCCAAGAGGACCGAGGTTTTTAAGGTGGAAAATGGTTAGGTTGTCAGGACCAAAAGCTTTGGAGTTGTTAGATGATTTTATGGCATTTTCTACTTCTATGGTTGTGATAGTTTTAGGTTCTTGTTTGATTTTTTTAATGCTTCTGATTAGTTTTCGATTTTCTTTAGGTGTTTTGAAAGGTTTGTTTGGAGTAAATTGTTTGTTGAAGTTGTTTGCTAGTAATTGAGGGTCGTTGATTAAGTTTCCATTGAAGTTTATTGCGCAATTTGGGATGGGTGTCTGTTTGTTATCCAGTGATTTTATGGTTTTCCAAAGTTTATAGGAGTTGGTTTTATGGCTGAAAGTGTCCAGATATGAATGCCATTTTTTGGCAGCGTTGGTGCGAATTTGGATGTGGATTTTTTGGTTGGTGTCTACGAAGCGGCTTCCACGCAGCGACACTGCCCAGATCCAGCAATGGAAATGGTCAACAGCTCTACCTCTTTTCCAGTCAACTCAGGCGATTTCCACCACTGCTGACTGCCAATGCGATACCGACAACTATGACAAAAGTGCACTCATTTACCGACAACTATGACAAAAGTGCACTCCAAAAAAAAAACAAACGATACAATGAGTGTGAGCATAGGTGAGAAAGTGGGGGGCAGGATGGGGTCCACCCCCCTCCCCCTAGCCTCAAAATTTTGGGGTCCCAAAATTTAGGGGGGGGGGCTAGACGAAAATTCAAGGGGTGGCCCTCCCCCCAAATTTCCGAATTTTTTACCCCTGACCCCTCTCTAGAATTTAAAATCTGACCCCCCCCTCCCCCTTCGGTAACCAGTTGCATGCTTACTAACCAGTTATTTTCCTTAAATAATACTTTTAGCAAAGGGTTCTGTTCCACAAAGGTAAGTCGAAGTTCACAAAGGAAGTACAGATAGACTGGAACCAATCAACAATCAGATAAATACTTTAGTAGTTAAATATCTAAAATAATCATGACGTACCTTTTTCTGAAATCCTTTAACAAAGTTCTTAATCATATTATGCTGCACTGGCCTGCCCCTATTAGTAGTGAGTGCTAATATTGTGCAAGATGATACGAACAGCAATTTGTATTTTATATGGGAAGATTGGGATATCTTTACAAACAAACAAACTTAAAAAGTTGCTTATAATTTTAGCGGATGAAGAAGATACGTTAGATGAGGCAGAAGCTGAAGGAAGCGAAGAAAATAATGAAGAGGAACTAAACGCTCTTCAACAGGTTAGATATTTTTTGACTAAGCAACTAATTTATAGACCTGAGGTCTGCCCCCGGGTTTAATTTGGGGAGGAGGCACGGCCCACGGGGAACAACTTTTTTGAAACGGAGAGGGGGGAGGGGCAAACAGAGAAGAAAGGAAAAAAGGAAAAAAGAGACAAAAAAGTGAAATTAAGAAAAATAGGTCTAAAATGGCTTAAACTGCATTGACATAGCAGACTTGTGCACGGTCTGGAAATGCCCCCACCCCCTGCTTTATTGGAGGATTTGCCCCCCTCCGTTTTATTGCCCCCCCCGTTTTATTGCCCCCCCAAAATGAAAAAGTACCCTAAAATTATGACGCCATTATTGACCTATAATGACGCGCTCATCCAGTGGCGTGCCCAGGATTTCATTTCGGGGGGGCGGTCTGGGGGGGTACATACTAACCCTGAGGGGGGTCTTGGGGGCGGCAGCCCCCCAGAAATGAGGGGTCTGGGGGGCGAGAGCCCCCCAGCGGGGTCAAGGGGCAGAGCCCCTTGTCAGGGGGGTCCGGGGGCAGAATGCCCCCCGGGGGGAGAAAATTTTTAATTTAAGGCCTAAAATACACTAGAAATTTTAATTCCAGATGATAATTAAAACAAAATTTAAGGTTTTTTTATTCCTATCCACTTAAAACATGTGTTTAAAACGTTAATAAAAGGTTAATAGTGTTTTAGTAGTTTTATTTAACATGTATGCCTTAACTATTGAGCGGCAAAATCGATTTGAAATTGAAAAACTGAGATAAATTGTCAATTTAAACTACCCGCAAAGCGGGGAAAATTTGGTTTTTTGACTATTAATATGCTTTTGGAAGGCATCAGGAAAGTTTCTGTATTAATATTTAAGAAAAAAAATTTTCTCTCCCAAAATTCAAAAAACGTAAGGGTCCCTACAAAAAAATCCGGCTTCGCCGGATTTCGGGGGCCGGATTTTGTGATGATGGCGTCATAACAGGTCAAAAAATGGCGCCATATTTTTTGGGTACTTTTTCATTTTTGGCCGGGGGGTAGTAGGGGGCATTTCCAGACCTTGCACAGGTCTATTTATATCTCGAAATTTAAAGTAATGATGATACTTGTGGCTGGCTAAACTTTAGGGGTGATTTTTAACTGCAACAAGGTTTGCTCCGTTCCGTAGGTAGACACATAGGTGTTTTTGTGGTGGGGGATAGAGGGGTTCATCCCCTCCTAGCGCCAAAATTTCGGACCCCCATTGGAAAAAATCCAGGGCCCCCTCTCCCCCAAAGCATAAGAGCGGTCCGGCCTCACACCCTCCCGACCAATTTAGAAGTATAATTTTTGATTTACCGCAAAAACACGGTTTTTAGTTAAAAACAGTGCTTAAATACACTTTTTAAGCCTAAATTGTCTAAATAATCCAATATTGAATATGAAATTCAATATTGGAGCTAAAAACACTTAAAATATTAATTTAAAGAAACTGTTAAAAAATCGGACCCCCCTGACCATACATGGGCACGTAGGGGTTAGCCCCCCCCCCCAGAATTTTGAGAAGGGGGTTCAACTCCCCCCCCCCTCCCACTCAAAAGTGGGGGGGGGAGAAAAGGCTATTTTGGAAAATTTTGGAAAAATAAAGAAAAAATATGTTCTTTAAAATGACTTTTAACTGCCTCCTAACTTAAGTTTTGAGGTCAAAATGAATGTTTTAAACAATAAAAAGCTGAAAAATGCAATAAAAAGTGCTTTTTGACCTAAAATTAGCGCATTTTATCTTTTTTTTCTTTAAAATCGAAAAACGATATGGGTACAATGCACTCCAGGAAAAAACGATATGGGTATTTTGCGTTTCTCCGATTTTAACCCCCTCCCCCTTAATTTGAGGTTTAACACTCCCACACTCCAGACCAACTTGCAGACCTGTGCACTTCCCTTCGAGGTTTTATTTGGGGGGGGCATTTCTAACACAGGGGGGGCAAGCAGGGGGAAAGAAAAACAAAGAGAAAAAAAGGGAAAAAAGAAGGGAAAGAGAAAAAAAAAGGACAAAAAAAGCGAAAATAAGGTAAAAAAATAGGTCTAAAATGGCTTAAAATAAATTGAAATAGGCTAAAAATTGCGGTGATGGCGTCATCATAGGTCAAAAATGGCGTCATAATTTTAGGGTATACTTTTTCATTTTTTGGGGGAGCAAATCCTCCAATAAAACGGGGGGAGGGCATTTCCAGACCGTGCACAGGTCTGAACTTACCCATGTATGTCATGTCCCTGAATTTGAAATCACGCACGTGGGGTCGACCCCCCTAAAAAGCCAGGGTGGTCCGGACCCTCCCCCCAAAAAAATTTTCGCCTTCCACCCGGGAGTGAACCCTCCCCTGGCGAATCTGACCAAAACACCTATGGGTAGGCAGGCACCCTCCCGGGTTTTTTGAAGGGTATACCCAACCCACTCCAAATAGGGGAGGGGATGTGTCCATAGATGAGCACAGTCCCGGCAACTGGGGGGGTGTGGTTGCCCGGGGTAAATCGAATTTTAAATTCTAGGAGGGGGGTCCCACCCAAGGGGGTCCAAACCCCCCTAGATTATTGGGGCGAGAGCGCCCCAGCGGGGTCAAGGGGCAGAGCCCCTTGTCAGGGGGTCCAGGGGGCAGATTGCCCCCGGGGGAGAAAATTATTAATTTAAGGTGCTAAAATACAATAGAAATTTTAATTCCAGATGATACTTATTACAAATTTTAAGGTTTTTTTATACCTATACATTTAAAACATGTGTTTAATTAAACGTTAATAAAAGGATAATAGTGTTGTGTTTATAGTAGTTTTACTAAACATGTATGCCTTAACTACTGAACGTGATAATCGATTTGAAATAAAAAAAAAACTAAGATAAATTGTCAATTTAAACTACCCGCGTAGCGGGAAAATTTTGGTTTTTTGACTATTGATATGCTTTTGGAAGGCATCAGGAAAGTTTCTGTATTAATATTAAAGAAAAAAATTTTTCTCTCCCAAAATCTAAAAAACGTAAGGGTACCTAGTACCTACCCCCTTACAAAAAAATCTGGCTTTGCCGGATTTAGGGGGAGGGAGGCAGACGCCCCCCCCCCCCCCCCCCCCCCCCCCCCCCCGGGCACGCTACTGAAGTGGGCAGCATATATGAACACGGTCCCCGAAGTTAGGGGGGTGTTTATCACGGGTAAATGACATTTCAAAATCTAGGAGGGGGTCCTAGGGGTCAAACCATACATGGGCACGGGGGGTTGGGGGGTTAACCCCCCCAAATTTTGAGAAGGGGGGTTTAACCCCCCCCCACTTAGAAGTGGGGGGGGAAAAAGTTAACCCCCCCCCCAATTTTGGAAAAATGAAGAAAAAAAATGTCTTTAAAATGACTTCTAACTGCCTCCAAACTTAAGTTTTGAGGTCAAAATGAATGTTTTAAGCAGTAAAAAGCTCAAAAATGCAATAAAAAGGGCTTTTTGACCTAAAATTAAGCGTTTTTTACCTATTTTTTCTTCAAAATCGAAAAACGATATGGGTAAAATCGACTCCAGAAAAAAAACGATATGGGTATTTTGCGTTTCTCGGATTTTAACCCCCCCTAATTTGGGGTTTAACCCCCCCACTCCGGACCGGACCAACTTGCCCATGTATGGGTCAAACCCCCCTAGCTCTCTAAGGGGGTTAACCGGGGGTGGAAGATTTTGAAACCTATAGGGGAGTCAGGCATAGGTGGGCAGCCTCTCGGATTTTGGGGGGGGTCAAATTTTAGGGGGGTGTGGGTGTCCGGCAAGACCAAAATTTTAAGGGGGTGTACCCAACCCAATATTTCTGCGCTGCCTTAAAATGGGCTTAAAACGCGTAAAAAAACGTAAAACAAGCTTATAAATGCTTTAAAACTGTGTAAAATTAAAATAAGACCTTATTGCAACTTATAAATTTTATTTTTTAATTCTTTTAATAATATTGTGTTTATATATTCTTAGAATTAGATTAGAAATTATAGTTTTTTTAATAATTACATAATAATAGAATAGTAATTATATTGTCTTGATTATAAACTCAAATATCACAAACTTTTTAATCCATAATCTTATATTTAATTAAAGATTATATACATACAAGGGCGTAGCCAGGGGGGTCTAGTCTAGACCCCCTATTTGGGTCGGCAAAGGGAAAAATTTGGAGTTTGACCCCCCTTTTTGGTTGCCAAGGATAAAAATTTGGGGGGTCCAGAACAATGGAGTGCCCAGAATTTTATTTGGAGGGGCGGTCTGGGGGGGTAAATACTAACCCTGAAGGGGGGTCTGGGGGCGGCGCCCTTCAGAAATGGCGGTCTTGGGGGCGAGAGCCCCCCAGCGGGGGTCAGGGGGCAGAGCCCCTTGTCAGGGGGGTCCGGGGGGGGCGGAATGCCCCCCGGGGGGAGAAAATTTTTAATTTAAGGCGCTAAAATACACTAGAAATTTTAATTCCAGATGATGTTTATTACAAAATTTAAGGTTTTTTTATCTCTTTACATTTAAAACAGGTGTTTAAAACGTTAATAAAAGGTTAATAAATGTTTGTTGAATAATAGGAGAAAAAATGAAGTATATGAATATGACATAAACAAGGTAATAAACAATTTTTTTAGTCCTTTTATAACGCTTAAAAATTTTTCTCCGGGAGGCGAATTTGGGGGGGGGTGTCCCAAGGTACTCCAAATTTAGGGGAGAGGGGTGTCAGCAAAATCCGAAATTTTGGGGGGTATAACCCCCCCAACCCCCCCCCCCCTGCCCACCTATGGAGTCAGGTGAGGTCCAATGTCCGAAGCAAAATACTTTAAATCATTAAAGTTTTAATTATTGTATTTTTTGTAAGATAATACTGCATTTTATTGAATACAAAGCGATATTCTGGTATAATAAGAGTGTAAAAACATGTGAATTTGTTATAAAAATTCACGTTTTTGGAAAAAAATTTAGTATAAAAAAGTACTAAAATTTTCTCAAGAGGGGAGGGGGTCAGATTTCAAACTCGAGAGGGAGGTCAGGGGTAAAAAATTCAAAAATTTTGGGGAAGGGGGCCTGAATTTTTTTGTAGGGGGGAGGGGGAGGGGCTGGATTTTTTTCTGGGGGGGGGGGCAAAACTTCAAGGCTGGAGGGGGGTGGACCCCACCCCTTGTTCATTCATGGTGGGCGGTGTAGTTTTAGGGTTATCCCCCTTGCAAAAAAATTTGTAAACTGCAGACCGCCTCCCCTTAAAGTTTAAGAGCTCCCACCCAATACTAGAACCCCTAACAATTGTGTAATTTTGTGTATACATAAAAATTTTTTTGGACACTCCCAGATCAAATTTGGAAGTAGGGGAGGTGTCTCCCCTTTTTAAATCCTGAAAGCTGCCCACAGACCGCCTATGGTATCACAGCAATATAAAATATAGGTTGTTAATGGTTTCAATTCCATTTTAGGAACAAGATATGCCATTGGAAGATCTGATGAAAATGTATGGGTATAATAATCTGCCAGGGACTTCAGAACAATCCACAATACCTCAGTCAACAGATCAGCCAGGTACTCTACAATATTGATGGTACATGGTATTGCGATTGCGTAGCTTTGTTTTTTTATATCAAGTGACTATTCTGTTGTTGTTGTGGTTAGCCCATCTCGTTCATCCTTCTGGGGGTCTAAGAAGAATTTAAAACATGGCGGCTTCCTTAGGTGGTCGCCATAGGTCTTCAGGCCTCAACGCCGTGGGTTTAGCTGTGCAGCTAAACAGGTGTTTGGTGTCATGGGGCCCTGCATACAATGTGGGCACCTGTCTGGTATGTTGCTGTCGATCCTGTGCTAAAAAGAGTTCAGGAGTCTGAAGTATCCAGACTTCAGCTGCAATAATGTCGTTCTGCTGGATCTTAGTAGGTGTTTTTTGGAACTGTTTAACTCTGGTGGGTGACGTCCCAGTACTGGATTCGGAGCATATGCAGCGAGGTTACAGTGTCTCTGTGTACAACTGATTTAGCCTTTTTGAGTTTTTATCATTGGGGACACCAATGATTTAGATTTTCAACTGATGCTCAATAAGTGTTGATGAGATCACATTTCATGTTTCTAGGCGCTGCTTCTGCTTGAAGATGTTTATGTCCAGGATGGGTCAAAACAATTTATCAGATATTGTTTCAATATCATTTTTGTGTGTTCCTTTGTCTTCAGAATCTTTGTTTCCTGGTGAAGATGGTCAATTGAAGACATTTTATGGCAGCCTGTAATGACTCTCAGAGCTTTGTTCTGTGCAACTTGGAGTTTCTGCCAACTGGATTTGCTGATGGTGGGGGCCCAAATAGGAGCAGCATATTCCACAACTGATCTTCCAATAGGCTTGTAGGTAAGTGGCAGCGTTTCCTTGTCTTGTCCCCAGTTGGTTCCAGATAGGGCTTTTAAGATATTATTGCGTTCTCTGACCATGTTTGCTGCTAATTTGCAGTGGGGGGCAAAGGTGTACATGGTGTTGTGAGTGACACCCAAGATCTTTGGTTCTTTGGACAACGGAAGAAGCTCTTCATTTACGTAAACTTTTGGGTGGGTCTTGGCCTGAGCGCTGTGTAGTGTAAACAGCGTGACAGACGATTTCTTGGCTGACACTATTAGTTAGCGTTTTTCAAAGAAGCTCACTAACTTAGGAAGGTAGTTGTTGAGATCTTTGCAGAGGCGTTAGATCACTGGTCACAGAGACATGGAGAGTCACATGCACATCATCTGCGTATGATACCACTTGATGTTGTCTGGTGGTTCAGGCATACTACTCATGTAGTAATTGAACAACTTTGGGGATTTCACCGCTCCCTGGGAGACTCCGGTTTTGATGTCTCAAAAGCTGGAGAAGTTGTTTTGAAAGCTGACTTGCAATTGGCGGCCAAGCAGGTAGACACTGAACCATTTGACAAGCCCACGGGGAAGTGTAGATCTTACCAGGTCTTGTAGTAGTACTTTGTAGGAAACTGTGTCAATTGCTATGCTCAGGTCTAGGCAGACCACTACTGATCTGCCGGATGGTTTCTTTTGATTGAAACCGTTTGCAGTGGTTGCGTTTAAGTCGTGTAGGGCTGTGGTGGTTGAATGTAATGGACAAAATCCATGTTGATGGTTCTTGTTCATCAGGTGTTTGTCTAGTGTTGAGAGTAGTGTTCTCTTAAAGATCTTACTGGCAGGGCACAGTAACAAAACGGGTCTATAATACTTGGAGTTTGCTGGGTCTTTGCCTGGCTTCAGGAGCGGCACAATAATCGACTTCTTCCAGATGGATGGAATTTTGCAAGATAAAGTGATAGGTTAAAAATTTTTCTCAGAAATGAGGTTCCATTTGCGCCAAGATGTTTGAGATAGATTGTGCGGAGATTATTGGAACCTATTGCCATAGGTGAGAACGGTTGGAAAAGCTGTGAGGGGGTGGTTACCTGGGGTAAATTGAATTTTGAATTCTAGGAGGGGGGTCCCAGGGGGGGGGGTCCGGACCCACCCTAGCTTTTTAGGGGGGTTGACCCAGGGTGCGAAATTTTGAACTCTAGAGGGGGGTCAGGTGGGGTCCGGTGTCCAAAGCAAAACAGTTTTAAACCATAATAAATTTAATAATTGTTCTTTTGTAGGATAATACTACATTTGATTGAATAAAAAGCTATATTCTGGTATTAAAAGGGCGTGAAAGCATGAATATGTGATGAAATTTCACGTTTTTTAAAGAAAATTTAGTATAAAAAAGTACCTAAAAATTTCTTGAGGGGCGTCAGATTTAAAATTCTAGAGGAGGTTCAGGGGTAAAAAATTTGGAAATTAGGGGAAGGGGGGACCCCTAGATTTCATCTACAAAGGGTCGCAAAATTTCGAGGCTAGGGGGTGGACCCCATCCTGCCCCCCTTTCTCACCTATGCCCATTGCCTTAGAGACTTTGGCTTTTTTAATCACTGCTTTCACGGCGTCTTCAAAAATGGTAACGTTATCTAACTTGTTGAATTTCCTGATCAACTTCATCTTGCAAGCCGATTTGCTTGATTTGTGCTGGACTGCTGAAGTAAACTGCTTATTGAAGCTGTTGACTATCTCCTTGCTGCTCTGAATGGTTTTCTTACCGAAGGTAATGGCCTGGTTAGGGTTGACCGAAGGGCCTTTACTCAGCGTCTTGATGGTTCTCCATACTTTTCCAATGTTTGTACAGCTATTGAAGGTGGACAGGTGTTCCTGCCACTTTTCCGCTCTCTTTCCTCACAGACCTGTAGATTCTTTTGTTCAGCTCATGTAAACAGTCCAATATAGGGTTGATCTTCCTCAATTCATCCCTTTCTTTGGTAAGTGCTTTGGTTTCATTGTTCATGTAGGGGGTGATTACACAAATTCGGCCTTCTGGATTCCACTTTTTGGCAGCTGCATTGACGGTTTGGTGAAGAAACTTCTCACCTTTGTAAATGTCAGTAGCTGGCGTTTGGAGGCTGAAAGCTTGTTCTAGTTGTGCAGTAAATTCTGTCCAGTTGGCTTTGGCCAGGTTTATATATGTCTTGCGTGGTGAATATAGATGCTGTTGAGACGTATCCAACTGCACACTAATGATCACAGGTAAGTGATCCAAGCTCAGCTACATTCTTGTTTTCCACTTGGGGGTTGGGAAAAGTGACATACTGGTTGGAGTAATGTCAGGTGAAGTGGCTTTGTTAAGAAGAGTTAAGTGTCTTTGTTAAGGATTCCCAAATTGGAGGAGCCAATTTCTTCATCAAATTGTTCTGCATGATGATTGACAATGGTGAAATGCCATAATGCGTCATGGGTATTAAAGTCGCTGAGAATTAAGGAGTCTGCGGTGTTGTGGAAGAAAGGTATAAGAGATGCTTTGAAGCTACTGCCAGGGGGTAGGTAGACATTGGTAAGTTCCAGTCTGGAACTGTCCATGCCTATGCAGATCTTCTGTATCTACAAGTGCTTATCCCAGATGTTGACATGAAGCTCTGTGAACTGGATGCTGTGGTGGACTAGGAATCCCATTTTGCCACCTTTGTTTTCCTCTTGGTCTTTCCTCAAGAGAGTGTACCCAGGTGTTATTGGGCTTCTGGATCTCTTGGTTAACCTGGTTTTCTGCAGCGCAGCAATCTTGATGTCATGGGACAGCATGAAATCCAGGATTTTTTGGATCTTGTTGCTTATCCCATTGCATTTAAACTTTAAGATGTTTAGGCTGGACGCAGCAGGCAAGACCTGGAGCCATGAGCCAAACAGACTTGGGATGCCAGTAGATGTTGCAGGTGTTGTAGGAGTGTTGATCGGTTTGCAGGATGAACAAGCACAATTTCTTCTCCATTCTGTCATCGCGTTAAGTCCACTGCAGTTCTTTCCAGTTTTGCTGAAATGGAATCACATGTTGCAAATGGAGCACAAAACAGTGGCATGCACAGTTCCAATTGATGTGAAAGTTACACACCACCAGGTCCAGGGACCGGAGTTCAGGTGTATTTCTGAGGCCAGCAGTAATCACCAGATCAGCAAAGCTAGCATTGTCTGATCCCAGTCCAAAAACACAGCGAGTCAGAAAGATTGTAAGTCAGAAAGGTAAGTTGGGAGAAAGGTTTCTGTCCTTTGCAACATTGATTCCTCTGGAGGATCCATTGTTGACACTTCCACCACAAGTAGGCCACGGGTAAGAGAAACGATCTGTTCTGTGAAGTGGACGTGCGTTCAAAAAATTCTAAAAGATTCTTTGCTTGATATATTTAGTACATTAGCTGCCTCTACAGTAAAACTCTTATTATTATTATGCATATTTGGCTTGAACTTGCTTTATAAACGTAAATTTTGCATAACACATAATAAAGCCAAAATTCGTGAGCGTCAAAAAATTGTACGCTTTGCAAGCCCTAAGCTAAAACCTTAAACTCAAAGTTTTACTGTATAATAATTGGGTTTTATTGGTTTTAAAGTTACGCTTGGGCGCATAGGTGTTTTGGGGGGGACAGAGGGGTGCACCCCCCCTAGAGCCAAAATTTTGGACCCCCCCCCTAGAAAAAATTCAGGGGCCCCCCCCCTCCCCCTCAAAGCTCGAGAGCGGTCCGGCCTGACCCCCCCCTTTAGCGAGGCTGACCCCCCACCCTCCCTCCCGACCAACTTGGAAGTATATTTTTTTATTTACTGTCAAAAACACGGGTTTTTAGTTAAAAACAGTGTTTAAATACACTTTTTAGGCCTAAATAGGCTGTTTTAATACATAAAATTCAATATTAGACCTAAAAACACTTAAATTATTGAGTTCAAAAAATTTTGCTAAAAAATTGGACCCCCCTGACCCCCCCCTTTAAATTTAAAATCTCGCACCCGGTGTTAAACCCCCCTAAAAATCCATGGGAGTCCGGACTTCCCTGGAACCCCCCTAAAAAATTTTGGCCTTCCAACCGCCCCCCCCCCTAGCGGACCTGACCAAAAACACCTATGTTTGGGCGTAGGCTGAGAAATTATAATAATATGTGATCTATTAATTTGTGCGCGCACTAATTTAAACTTTTTGTTTATAATAATTATCTATCTTTAGTAAAATTTAAATAGGTGAAGATCGAGGAGTATACCATGTGTGATTTATTCATTTCTTTTCTTTAAATATATAAAGCGACCAAAAAGTTGATTATTTAAACATGTTTTTGCTAGCTATTATATACTAGGCTTGAAAAATTCTCTAAAAATAGAGCAGGAAAAAGGGGCGATTTTTCCCCGGGTGTATGTTTAGACAGAAAAGATGTGGACTAGTCTGAGATGGACATTATGTGGACTATAGGAAATTTGCAATTGGTTTGGCCAGCTGCTCAATAAATAAAAATTTCTATCATATGATAATGATTTGTTTATACATTGATCTAATCACACAGCACTGTTGCATTTTTTTTAAAGTCACAGCAATCTTTGATACGCGCAAAAACGCCACTTTTTAATTAGAATGTTATATTTGTATGTGTAAGAAACAACTAAATTTGAAAAAATGGCGATTTCGCGCTTGTCAAAGATTGCTGTGAGTATGATTTTTTCAATTGAAATTTCATCAAACTAAACAAAATTGCAACAGTGCTGTGTGGATTAGATCAATGTAAATAAACAAATCATTATCATATGGTAGAAATTTTTATTTAGTGAGCAGCTGGCCAAACCAAATGCAAATTTTCTATGGTCCACATCTTTTCTGTGTAAACATACGCCCGGGGAAAAATCGCCCCTTTTTCCTGCTCTATTCTTAGAGCATTTTTCAAGGCTAGCCTAGTAAACTATAGTTTTAGCTGCGCAATGACATATAAAGAAATTTTTTGAAGTTATATAGCCACATGTTGTTGCATTTTTTTTTGAAAGTAAACTTTCTAGACGGAACATAAAAAGCAGGCACTTATTTA
>JASAMX010032153.1:0-21581 GCA_030248175.1 Microlaimidae sp. YZB2_3 | reverse complement strand
CTCATGATTAAGATAAAAAATCTTATTAAAATAGAGTTTTAATAAAATCTTAAAATATAAATAATAAATATCCTCCTATTGAAGCGATTGCAAACATTAGCTCTTTAAATAAAATTTTTTTTTTTTTTTTTTTTTTTTTTAATGATCAGATAACAGAATTAATATCATACTAAGCATAGTTTATGCATAGTTTAATTTTTCTGTTTTCATCATTTCATTGTGTTTATTTTTTCTTTTTCTATTTTTTTTCTTTTTTTCATCAACAACATCAAATCTGCGACTTAATTGCCGCCAATATGAATCACAATTGTAACTAATTATCAATGAACATAGCTATCTGATATGACTTTAAAGTCTCAAAAAGAACGCTTATTTAAGTCAGTTCCAAACTCTTTCTTGAATGCATCCAAAGAATCGACAGTTACTTGAGATAGGAGTAGATTGTTCCAAGGTGTAACAACCCTATTTGCAAAAGAAAATTTCCTTGCATTAATTCGGCAGTCTTCCATTGCCAATTTAAATGGATGACCACGGGTGGGCTGCAGGTTAAACTTAAAAAGATCGTGGGTTTGCAAATTGTTTAAGCAATGTATGATTTTAAAGCACTCATATAAATCAATTTTGTCTCTTCGATCCTTTAATCTTTCTAAACCTAGGTAATTCAGTCTATGTTCATAACCAACAGGTAACAAATTGCATTTATAAAACAAACGTCTAGTGAAATTTTGTTGCACTTTTCTCTAAATGTTTCAATATCCTTTTGTAAATAAGGTTTCCAAACTGATGGAGCATACTCCAGAATTGGTCTAACATAGGACTTATATGCTCTGAGAAAATTATTTCTAGAGTTTAAGTTGAATGTTCTAAAATTAGTGATGTCACTCTCATAGCTTTTTTTGCTGTGTATCACAGTGTTTAGAGAATTTCAGATCATGGGATATATAAACACCTAGGTCACGCACCAATTTGTAGTTGCAAGAATGTTATTATCAAATTATTGTAATTACTTTTTGTTATTATTCCAAAACACCGAAGAACTTCACATTTGTGATTAGATAACTGCAGTTGCCAATCGCTTAGCCGTATTGATCAAATTCTTGCTTGAAACTTTAAGGTTTGAATGTGGTAATCTTTAGATGAAGATTTTACAAACAACTTTATATCATCTGCAAAGAGTCTAATTTGTGAGAACTTAACTTTTATACAATTCACCATGGTGTAAAATTCGGAAAAATGTCGGCAAATTTGAAAATCCCAGGGGTCCTCACCCCGGTTTGCCCCGGTTGATTTGACAGCCAAATTGCCGGGGCTGGCTGGCTGGTAAAGAAAATTGCGTTTGCCGGGGCCGGTCGTCATCGCTAGTCATGAGTAGCGTTTACGACGGTTTAGTGAAGCTATTGCTCATACAAAAATATCATCATTATGAGACTAGGTTTTACCTTTGTAGTACGAAGGTTCACGGTTGTAATGGAAGAAAATGCTATCACGGGAACGAGTTAAAGCAAAAATGCCGATTTTTATTATTTTAAGTTCTCTATTTTTTGACCTTTTTTGAAAAGGCAGGCTGAAATTGTTGCGACCTATTTTAGTTCTGTTTTCACAGTGAATGAAGGAAAATTACCTTTCTTTAACACCTCAAAAATTGATACGTTGGAACACATGACTTTTGCAGTAAGAGATATTTTGTCTGCTATTAAAAAATATCCTAATAATTTATCAAAAACACCAGATGGCTTTCCAGTATATTTTTTCAAAAAAGTCTCTTGTGTTATAGCGAAACCATTGTCAAAAATTTTTCAAAAGTCTTTTGATACAGGGATACTTCCTGAAGACTGGAAAATTGCATTAGTTATTCCACTTCATAAAAAAAGGATTCAAATCTTTCAAGGAAAATTATCGTCCAATCTTACTTATTTCTTTTGCTTGTACAGCAATGCAGCAAATGGTTAAAGATGAACTATTAACTTTTTTTATTAAATATTTGTCAAGGTGCCAATTTGGCTTCAAAGTTAACAGTTCAACTATAACTCAACTACTTGAAAGCATAAACGATTGGACTTTAGCTTTAAAAAATAAACAAAATATTGATATTATATATTTGGATTTTGCTAAAGCTTTTGATACAGTTTCTCATCAAAAACTTTTGTATAAACTTGAAAAGCTTGCAGTAGCCGGAAGAATGCTCAAATGGATTGACTCATTTTTAACTGGAAGAAGCTTTAAAGTTATTGTTAATAATCAGGAATCGTCTTTATATAACGTTACCAGTTCGGTACCCCAGGGTTCTGTCTTAGGTCCATTCCTCTTTTTGATATATATCAATGATTTAGTTGATTGCGTAAAGTTTTCTAAGATTAAGCTCTTCGCAGATGACGTTAAAGTTTATAATACTTTTTCTCATAAAGACGAAAAACTCCAATCCGATCGATTACAGGAAGATTTAAACAGAATAGTTGAATGGTCTAGAATGTGGCAACTGCGGTTGGCAGAACAAAAATGCGAAGTGCTTCATATTAATTCAAGAAAAGAAAAAAATAATAAAGACTATACCATAGGCGATCAAACTCTTAGCAATACGAATCTAGTAAAGGATTTAGGGATATATGTGTCTGAATCACTAAAATTTTCTAAACACTGTGAGATAATTTCCAAAAAAGCGCTAAAGACGTCATCAATCATATTTAGAACTTTTCTTTCAAACAATATCAAAAACTTGACTCGTGCATACACAACTTACGTAAGGCCCATTTTGGAATATGGTAGTGTAAATTTTGGAATCCTTATCTGAGGCAGGACATTGATTTAATTGAACGTGTACAGAGAAACTTTACCAGAAGGTTGTTTAAACGATGTAATTTTCGATATACCTCATATGAAAACAGGTTAAAACTCCTTAAATTACAAAAACTTGAGGATCAACGAAATATCACAGATCTTCTGGAATGCTATAAAATAATTCACGCTAAAACTAACATTATTCCTAATGATTTTTTCTATTTTAATCAAAATCCGACCAGAGGTCACTCTCTAAAACTAAAAGTTCTAAAATCTAGAATAAACGCACGTAAATACTTTTTTAGCAACAGAATTGTATTTAAATGGAATGCTCTATCTGAAAAACAAGTTTCCGCTAATTCGTTAACCGAATTTAAAAATAGTATTATAAACGGCTCATATTAGTGCTTATCTGTTTAAGCCTTTGAGTCGTGTTCCAGTAAACTATGTTTCAATGATTGTTTTGCGGCTGCTATCGATTCGCCGTGTTGTGATAAAGAGATGAATATTGCGTACATTTTATTGTTTTGAATGTTTTGTTTTTTTGTTTACTTTTGATTACTGGAATAAACACTTTTGACTTAAAAAAAACACACACATACACATTACGTCTATTTATATTTGGATTTACAAAGAATTAGAATACTATGCTAAAGCATAGGGATAAGGGATTTATGCAAGTACTATTTATGCAAATTTTAAGTTTATTATAAATTTTTCCAAAAGCCTATTGCATTTTTATTTTGTTGTAACTTTTTACAAAAAAAGAATGGACTTCGGCAATGAAAGACGCCGGATTCAGCTGAAATTTAAAAATTTAGTTGTAGCCTTGTAGTGGAGCACTCTAAATACCAAAGTTGAGTTAGGTAGGTTTGGTATTAAAGGAGCAGTCCGGTTCGGGCGTTATAGGAATTTGATTTGTGACAGTGCTCCTTTAAGTCAAATTTAATGCGCCTAACTTCAAGTGATTTATGTTATTTTTTTAAAAACAGACGTTCATGTTATTTTTTTAATTTTAACCCCCCCCCCTACGACACTCTCTGAGCTTAATAAGAAAACTTAAAATTAAGCTAAAAAGAAGCCTTAATCATGGTATACCGAAGATTTTAAGGACCCTTTTAAGGCAGTGTTTTTGTGTGGTCCAGCCCCTTAATGGTAATGCTCCTGTCCCTGTGTGTGTGGTGTGCAAATTCAGTCTTAAACATTTAAATTTTGATAGGTTTTTGGAAATTATTTTAAATCAAATATTTTTACTTTTAAATTAAATTTTAAATTCAAAATTAATTTAATTTAAATATTCTTACTCTTGGGATATCCCAAAGTCTTGTCACCCATAGCTGGACCATTACTATAGTCTTTTAATACACAAGTGCCGTCTCCTTGAAAAACAAACGCCCTGCAGCTTGGATGGTTGGTGCACATTGAGCAGCAGTCACTTTGCGTCACACCTGTAGTTGTGTTTAAATTAAACCCCCCTATGTCAGCTTGATTTTGTATCACACTGCACTCGGAAGAAGCTTCTAAAATTTATCTTCTTTTGATATATAAGTCACATAGTACTATTGAAAAAATATCAATAAAGAAATTTCATAACAAATAATGATAATAATACTTTTTTAGAAATGTATCTTTATTATTTACAAAAAAGTTTTTATTTACGTAACTCTAAATAATATTTACCTGATTGCTTTACTTTCACTAAATATATAGTTTAAAATATTTTTTCTGTTTTATACTAAATTTTTGATTGAAGGATTGCAAATTTTCTACCAGAAAAAACGCACGACTGTGTAATTTTTTGTAAAACTGTATAGCCTGACCTTTTCTGAGATACGAATTTATCCTAATGTAAATAGGAAGCATATGCTTCTGCAAAACTCACTTTTTTGAATTTTTATCTAACTTTTAAGCTTTATTTCTTGCATTTTAAATTATTAGTATGTACAGCATTTAAAACAAAACAAATTCTACCAAACATTTTCTTACCGACACTCTTCAGTAGTAAGGTGATGATAATATTAATAACAAAAAATTTCATAATGATAATTAAAAAAATGAAACACAATAATTTCTCTGTTGGTAAACTCTCTATAAGCCTAAAATAAATATAATTATTATATACTTAATATTCATTTAAAAAACACTCATCAATATGTTTTACAGCGCACTTTCACACTGTAGAAAACCTTTTGGATTTTTTAGTTTTATAACTTTTCATGTTATCTCACAATATTTAAACGATCTTTTTGCAAAACATTTTAAAAACTTTCAAAACATCAATATCTTGCTGCAAATATGGGATACCTATTATGCTTTTATAAACCAGGATGGGGTATATATAATTAATTAATGTTATTTTGTCCACAACATAGTTTATTGTGACTGGGATTTTATTGAACATATTACAAAGCTGAATTTTTTTAAAAGTCAAAAGTCAAAAGTGTTTATTCCAGTAATCAAAAGAAAAAAAAGAACATTTAAAACAATAAAATGTACCAATATTCATCATTTTATCACAACACGGCGAACCGATTGTAGCCGCACAACAATCATTGAAACATAAATTACTGGAACACGACTCAAAGGCTTAAACAGATAAGCACTAATATGAGCCGCTTATAATACTATTTTTAAATTTGGTAAACAAATTAGCGGAAACTTGTTTTTCAGATAGAGCATTCCATTTAGAAACAATTCTGTTGCTAAAAAAGTATTTACGTGCGTTTATTCTAGATTTTAGAACTTTTAGTTTTAGAGAGTGACCTTTGGTCGGATTTTCATTAAATTAGAAAAATCATTAAGAATAATGTTAGTTTTAGCGTGAATTATTTTATAACATTCCAGAAGATCTGTGATATTTTGTCGATCCTCAAGTTTTTGTAATTTAAGAAGTTTTAACTGTTTTCATATGAGGTATATCGCAAATTACATCATTTAAACAACCTTCTGGTAAAGTTCCTCTGGACACGTTCAATTAAATCAATATCCTGCCTCAGATAAGGATTACAAATGACACTACCGTATTCCAAAATGGGCCTTACGTAAGTTGTGTATGCACGAGTCAAGTTTTAGATATTGTTTGAATGAAAAGTTCTAAACATGAGTGATGACTTCTTTAGCGCTTTTTTGGAAATTATCTCACAGTGATTAGAAAATTTTAGTGATTCAGACACATATATGCCTAAATCCTTTACTAGATTCGGATTGCTAAGAGTTTGATCCCCTATGGTATAGTCTTTATTATTTTTTTCTTTCCTTGAATTGATATGAAGCACTTCGCATTTTTGTTATGCCAACGGCAGTTGCCACACTCTAGACTATTTAACTATTGAAGCACTTCGCATTTTTGTTATGCCAACGGCAGTTGCCACACTCTAGACTATTTAACTATTCTGTTTAAATCTTCCTGTAATCGATCGGATTGGAGTTTTTTGTCTTTATGAGAAAAAGTATTATAAATTTTAGCGTCGTCTGCGAAGAGCTTAATCTTAGAAAACTTTACGCAATCAAATAAATCATTGATATATATCAAAAAGAGGAATGTACCTAAGACAGAACCCTGGGGTACCGAACTGGTAACGTTATATAAAGACGATTCCTGATTATTAACAATAACTAAAGCTTCTTCCAGTTAGGAATGAGTCAATCCATTTGAGTATTCTTCCGGCTACTCCAAGCTTTTAAAGTTTATACAAAAGTTTTTGATGAGAAACTGTAGCAAAAGCTTTAGCAAAATCCAAATATATGATATCAGTATTTTGTTTATTTTTTATAGCTAAAGTCCAATCATTTATGCTTTCAAGTAGTTGAGTTATAGTTGAACTGTTAAATTTGAAGCCAAATTGGCGCCTTGACAAATATTTAATAAAAAAGTTAATAGTTTAACTTTAACCATTTGCTCCATTTAAAAAGAAGTAAGTAAGATTGGACGATAATTTTCCATGAAAGATTTGAATCCTTTTTTATGAAGTGGAATAACTAATGCAATTTTCCAGTCTTTAGAGTCTTTAGGAAGTATCCCTGTATCAAAAGACTTTTGAAAAATTTTTGACAATGGTTTCGCTATAACACAAGAGACTTTTTTGAAAAAATATACTGGAAAGCCGGTGTTTTTGATAACTTATGAGGAAATTATTTAATAGCAGACAAAACATCTTTCACTGCAAAAGTCATGTGTTCCAACGTACCGATTTTTGAGGTGTTAAAGAAAGGTAATTTTCCGTCATCCACTGTAAAAACAGAACTAAAATAGTTCGCAAAAATTTAAGCCTGCCTTTTCAAAAAAGGTCAAAAAATTAGAGAACTTAAAATAATAAAAATCGGCATTTTTGCTTAACTCGTTCCCGTGATAGCATTTTCTTCCATTACAACCGTGAAACCTTCGTACTACAAAGGTAAAACCTTCGTCTCATAATGATGATATTTTTGTATGACCAATGTCTTACATAAACCTTACCGTAGTAAACGCTACTCATGACTAGCGATAGACCGGGGCCCCGGCCCCGGCAAACGCAATTTTCTCTACCCCGGCCCCGGCCCCGGCCCCGGCAATTTAGCTGTCAAATCAACCGGGGCAAACCGGGGTAAGGACCCCTAAGAATACAAATTCCAAAGCACTTTTTTACAATTTTACACAGTGATAAATATATAAAAGTTAAGTTCTCACAAATTAGACTCTTTGCAGATGATATAAAGTTGTTTGTAAAATCTTCATCTAAAGATTACCACATTCAAACCTTGAGACTTCAGCAAGATTTAGATAGAATACACAGCTGGTCACAATACTGGCAACTGCAGTTATCTAATCACAAATGTGAAGTTCTTCATATTCGAAATCATAGCAAAGAGTTAATTTGTAAATATAAGCTTGGTAATAACGTACTTGCAACTACAGAATTGGTTTAACATAGGTGTTTATCTATCCCATAATCTGAAATTCTCTAAACACTGTGAAATCACAGCAAAAAAAGCTATGAGAGTGACATCACTAATTTTTTAGAACATTCAACTCAAACTCTAGAAATAATTTTCTCAGAGCATAAGTCCTATGTTAGACCAATTCTGGAGTATGCTAGTGCAGTTTGGAACCCTTATTTACAAAAGGATATAAACATTTTGGAAAAAGTGCAACAAAATTTCACTAGGCGTTTGTTTTATAAATGCAAGTTGTTACCTGTTGGTTATGAACATAGACTGAATTACCTAGGTTTAGAAAGATTAAAGGATCGAAGAGACAAAATTGATTTATATGAGTGCTTTAAAATTATACATTGCTTAAACAATTTGCAAACCAATGATTTTTTTAAGTTTAACCTGCAGCCCACCCGTGGTCATCCATTTAAATTGGCAATGGAAGACTGCCGAATTAATGCAAGGAAATTTTCTTTTGCAAATAGGGTTGTTACACCTTGGAACAATCTACTCCCATCTCAAGTAACTGTCGATTCTTTGGATGCATTCAAGAAGAGTTTTGGAACTGACTTAAATAAGCGCTCTTTTTGAGCCTTTAAAGTCATATCAGATAGCTATGTTCATTGATAATTAGTTACAATTGTGATTCATATTGGCGGCAATTAAGTCGCAGATTTGATGTTGTTGATGAAAAAAAAAGAAAAAAAAATAGAAAAAGAAAAAATAAACACAATGAAATGATGAAAACAGAAGAATTAAACTATGCATAAACTATGCTTAGTATGATATTAATTCTGTTATCTGATCATTAAAAAAAAAAAAAAAAAAAAAAAAAAAATTTTATTTAAAGAGCTAATGTAATCGCTTGAATAGGCGGATAGTTATTGTTTATATTTTAAGTTTTTTTTAAAAATCTATTTTAATAAGATTTTTTTATTTGAGTCTATGAGTCATTATTCTCCTAAGATAAACATTTTGGGATTAAAAACCATTTTTTAGATTTTATTTACAAGATTAGGGTTTGATATTATATAGTCCATTCATTAGACGTATACAATAAATATTAGAGTTATTATAATATCCCCGCTAGACCCACCCCATTCTTAATGTTTTAATTGGTCTCCACTTCCAAATTTGTGTTACTTTGTTTTTTAATCTTGATATGACCACGCTGGACCCTCCCCCTTTAGATTTGTTATACAATGGTATTAAAAATTTAAAGGTTGGAAGTAATTTTAAAAACATTTTCTGGTACTTTGCATTGCTCAGCTGTAATTTAATGTACTCATTTTTCAGCTGTAATGTTTTGGAAATCGAAACTTGTTTGTAAAAAATTGTTTCTTTGTTTTATAGACTTATTTTTATTGAATAATAGGAAAATAATGAAGCATATGACATAAACAAGGTAATAAACACTGAAAATTTTTTTAGTCCTTTTATAACGCTTAAAAATTTTTCTCCGGGAGGCGAATTTGGGGGAGGGTGTCCCCGGGTACCCCGAATTCGGGGGGGGGGTGTCAGCAAAATCCGAAATTTTGGGAGGTATAACCCTCCCCAACCCCCCCCCCCTGCCCACCTATGACCGGGAGGAAACTTTTTTGAAACGGGGGGGCAAGCAGGGGAGAAAAAAAAGAAGGGAAAAAGGAAAAAACGGACAAAAATAGGTCTAAAATGGCTTAAAATTCTTTAAAATAGGCTAAAAACTGCAAAAATTTTGCGATGATATCGTCATTATAGGTCAAAAATGGCGCCATAATTTTTTGATACTTTTTCATTTTTGGGCGGGAGGGGGAGCGGAGGCAAATCCTCCAATAAAATGTTGCGGGGCATTTCCAGATCGTGCACAAGTCTGTGTCAGTGTAGAAATAATCTGGACTATTAAGAATAAAAATTTAAAGAAGCATATTAAAACGGGCGATCTTAAGAAAAAAATTGAGAAATGAATTAATCTATTCATTTATAAGCTTTTCGTTAAGATTGTTATCTTATGCTTTTAATTTATACCGTGTGTACTTGTCAAAAACAATATATATATATATATATAATATATATACCACTCAAACAACTGTTCAGACGTGTGCACGGTCTGAAAATCCCCCGCGGAAAAATGAAAAAGTGCCCAAAAATTATGACGCCATTTTTTACCTATTATGACGCCATCATCGCAAAATGCAGTTTTTAGCCTATTTCAATGCATTTTAAGCCATTTTAGACCTTTTTTACCTTATTTTCGTTTTTTTTTGTCCCTTTTTTCCCTTTTTCCTCCGTTTTTCTCTTTTTTCTCCTTTTTTCCCTTTTTTCTTTCTTCCTTGCTTGATTTTCTCCCGTTTTATTCCTCCCCGTTTTGGAATTCCCCCCCCCCAATAAAACCCCCGGAGGAGAGGGGCAGTGCACAGGTCTGAATGTTATTAAACTGCTAAATTCTAACTTTTTATTTAGTTGAATAGAGTTTGTTATTTGAAAAAAATCAGAAATTCTGTTATTAAAATATTTTGCGCTGCAGACCAAATTGTAAATTTGTAAATACTTAACTTGTAAATTTCCACAGACCAATTTGTCTAAGAACGTAATTTACTAAGATAGTTAGAATCTTATTTCTATTATTAAAAATAAATAACAAATCACTCGTTTAGATTACCCAGGATATTGAAGATCGCTCTCGGGCTTATCGAGTTTTGGGCTCTGAAAGGTAAAATTATTGTTTTTGAAAATTTGATTTTTTTAAAGTTTTTTTTTTAAATTTCTAGCTCAAAATTTTCGGATTTTCGCCAAAATCTGAGGTGTCAGCGTCGCTTTAGCAATATAAAAACCCTGATTATTGCTATTAAAATAAACACTTATTTTCTTATCTGTGCTATTTTTTAATCATTAAAAAATTTTAGGCTTGTGATACTCGAAAGTAGAAAAACTGACGACGACGTCACGACTGCTAGTAATTTGGTAATACTCACCGGTCACGAAAGTACAATGTAAGAAACTATTGTACAAGAATATTGGGCCGAAAAATACTTGAATTACTATTGCTTGCTACGTTGATATTTAAAATTTATCCAAATAAAGACTGTTGGGGTAAACGCGCTGCGAAAGTTATGTACAATGCGTATGACGTGTATGTTCCTATTGCGACACAAAGATCAAGACAGGGCCACAAATTTAAACAGCACATTTTTACTGACAGTATCGTCGTTACTCTGACATAAAGAGTCACAATCAGTATAAAATCAACGTGACTCTGACTCATTTTGTAGTTAGTAAAGTACTGTTAGAAATCTAAAATGAGTCACAGTCCCATGTATTTTATACAAATTGTGGCTCATTGTGTCAGAGTAACGACGGTATATCCATTTTGTTCTCCCGCTTCTCTTCAGAATATTGCTAAAATGAAATGGTAAATGGAGCGGAGCTTTTTCGGAATTCATCAACTGTGCCAACTATTTCGACCTTTAGAGTGTTTACCATACGAAAAATATCTATATGTTTCGTTGGAAGGATACTGCTATTTTATCGTATTTATGAATTGCGTCGTAAATAAACGCTTAGTTATTATTTGTAAGACAATTGCAAATATTGGTGATATATTTTTATGTTGTAACAAGATCTTTTTTTAATTTTTATACGTAGAAACTGGCCATTTTCTAGTTATTGAGTACAGCAGATTGGCGCTGGTAGAAAGCTATTTGGTGTGTTTTCGGAAAATAAATGCATTTTTTGAACACATTGCGCTATTTAGGTATGAAAATGGTGTAAAAATATAAATTTGGGTTAAAAATTCACGTGTTTTTTTGAACGTTAGAACAACAGTCAACAATATAGTACTCAAAATTTTATCGAAAGGGGGAGGGGGTGGCGGGTTTTAAACTTTAGAGGGGTGTAAGAAGTTTAAAAATTGAAAATTTAAGATGGGAGCTCAGTAGAAAGATCGTGGACGGATAATAAAATGTGCTTTTGATTTTGCGTTTTCGCTGTCTTTCCCGTTCGTGAATCCAGGTTTGAATTCCCCGCCCACCATAGGTGAGAACGGGGGGGGGGCAGGGTAGGGTCCACGCGTCCACCCCCTTATAGCCTCGAAATTTCGGGACCCCCCCCCCTAAACAAAAATCTAGGGGCCCCCCTCCCCCCAAATTTCCGAATTTTTTACCCCTGACCCCCCTCTAGATTTTGAAATCTGACCTCCCCCCCTCCCCCCTCGCGAAAATTTTGAGTATCTCTTCTATACTAAATTTTCTTCCAAAAACGTAAATTTTCATCACATATTTATGCTTTTACACCCTTTTTATACATGAATATGGCTTTTTAATCAATAAAATGTAGTATTATCCCATAAAAAAAACAATTATTAAAGTTATTATGGTTTAAAACTGTTTTGCTTTGGACATCGAACTCCACCTAACCCCCTCTAGATTTCAAAATTTCGCACCCCGGGTCGACCCCCCTAAAAAGCTAGGGGGGTTCGGACCCCCCTGGGACCCCCCTGGGACCCCCCTCCTAGAATTCAAAATTCGATTTATCCTGGGTAACCACCCCCTCCCTAGCTTCCCCGACCGTTCTCACCTATGCCGCCCACTTCTGGTGAATTCTCTCATTATGCTGTCTATTTGTGCTTGTTGCCTTAATTTTTATTTTGTAAACGATGCTGTGTATAGGTTTTGGCTTGTTCAGTTTATTATTTTGATTAGCTATAGTTTTTTATACGTTCATAAAATAGGTTGTGTTTTTGTTATAATTATTAAGATGTTTCAAAAATTTGAGAAAAAAAAATCAAAACTTCAAGAAAACCTCCTGTTATTCATCCGTTGTTTTTTTAATGCTATGTTAATATTAATCATGTTCATTAGAGTTCTGAGTTTCAGAATGAAGCCCCGTTTTCAAGACTCCATAGCGACTTCCAGAACTCCGCCCTATTTTTTTTACTAATTTTATAAATATTTGTGGAGTGTTATAAGTTATTTTGTCAACATTTTTTTTTACTTTATTGTTTTTCCAAATATATTAAAAATTTAAAGGACCCTAAGAATGTCAATAGGTTTCCATTTTAAAATAACTAGAAATTGATCATTGATCGTTTTTAAAGAGATGAGCTCCAGAGCTTAGTTATAAGATTAGGAAAGTTAATAAAATCTTAATTGTACCGCAATGCGTTTTCGGATTAAAAAGTAAATTTCGGGTCAGTTTACGCTCACTCCGCGGGGAGCAACCACACACACATAAAGTCGCTCTTGCTTCAAAATTCCAATGTTGTTGTTGTTCCTGGACCGCATCCGCTGGTCTTTCCCATAGATCTTCTAATTTGAGCGCCGTTGGATGTTAAGGGCGTGCAAAAAGGTGCTTGACGTCATGAGGTTTCCCCCTGTAACCTTAATAGAGTTGTTGATTCTGAATTTAAACGAGTTGAGACGGTGGCAATGTTCGGATCTAAGTTGTGCCAGGAAGATTCTTGACTTCCTGGGGAGTTGCTGCAAAAGTCCAGTAGACTTTCCCTGCAATTTTTTGGTCAAAACATTGTACAGCCAGACCTTTAGGGCACCGGTGGTTTATAATAGTGATGCTCCTACCCTCCCATATCATGCTCCAGTCATTTAAAGCGAAAGGAGTTCCGGAGCTCCGCCCTGAAAATAAGGATTTCAAGATTATGGGTTAAAAATATGTTTTATTCTATTTGCATTTTCAGAGTTATTTTTATTATTCTAAATAAGTTTAGAAATATTTTTCACTTCATCCATGGCATAGTGTTTTAATAATTCACGAAATTAGTAACAAAAATAGGGCGAAGCTCCGGGGGTTGCTTCGGAGCTTCGAATAGCGGAGCTCCGGAGTTTGGAGCTCCGGGGAACATCACTAATTTATAGTTATTATAATAATCTTAATTTAGTAGGTAAAAAACAATAAATAATCATGCGCTTGGAAATATTTTATTAAATACGCGGCTAATAGATTTATCAAAGGAAGAGTATTCTACACAAATTGCGACACCAATTCGGAGTTAATAGCAAACAAAAACTTTAAATTGTTTTTATTTTATAATATTGTTGGTTTAGTTCGAAATTAACGTTGATTATAAAACTGCGATTTACTTTTACCAACTATTTTTTTTGGAAAAAAAATGATCCTATTTATTCTTCATTACTTTTCAGAATATAACGTAAATTTAAACTTAAGCTTTTAGCGGTTTTAACTACCTTTCTGCAAAATGTAATGAAAAATCCGTCCATTATTAATAAATTCAATTTATCTGGGATACCCGTCCTTTAAAATGTAAAATTTTGTTTGTTTTTTTTTTTTCTTTGTGAAAGCTTACTGCTTTTGTATGTTATTGTTAGTGTAATATAATGAACAGTATTATAAATATAGTCCAAATTTCTGTGATGGAAAACGACAGCCAATTTCTGCAAACGAATCTTCCCGTTGTTCACAAATAATGTAAAATCTATATTGGTCAGGTCATTTTATGTGTAACAATAAATTAGAAAAACCGTGTAATGTATCTTTTGAATATGTTATTTACCCTGTGCGTCATGTTACATAAGTTTTAATAAAGCTAACATTATTAATTCTAAATCGAACATCTATTTTTTGCACTAACAACAATTCGAAGTAAAAGAACATCATTGCAGAGTTGTAAAGCCCAGTTTGTTCTTCGTCCAAAGTGTCAATACGACAAGTTCGAACAGATTTGGGTTTTCAACATATTTGAAGTTTTGGAGCTTACCCCAATTTTTACCGGTATTGTCTCTTTTCAACGAAATATAAACTTTTTTAAAAAACTTGTACAAAGCAGAGGCTACAGATGTAAAAATCATCTAAAACGCCAATTTAAACACTTTAATGTGAACGGAGAACTCCAAACTATTTTTGTAATAACTTTGTGAATAATTAAGCGTGGGTTCAAAGTAGTTATTAGTGATGTTCCTTGGAGCTCCACCCTAATTTGGTACATATTTTACAAATAATTAATATACAATAATATACCATTAATTATTTTATTAAAAATTTTTAGTAAACTAATTTTTTTTAAAAATTATTAAAAACAATAAAAATATGCTGATAAAATAACTTAGAACATTATTTAAAGATTAAAATATACGCTTAAAATGGACTGCTTAAAGGGCGGCGCTTCAGAGCTCCCTCCGCTTTAAATGGCCGGAGCTCCGAAGCGTGACATTGATGGGTAGGAACATCGCTAGTAGTTATGTTCTCTAAATCTCCAGTCATGGGCTCTTTCAATGAACGAAGTCCTGGGGCCTGTTTCATAAAGATTTCTGTAATTGTAAATTAATAAACGCATTCCATTTCTTATTTTATTAATTAAAAAATACGTACGTAACTGTGGAATTTACAGACATGTAATTTTTTAAATTCTAAACGCAGTTTATTAATATATTTTTTAAGTAAAAATGCAAAGAAAAATATGCGTTTATTAATTTACAGCTGTAAATTAATTACAAGCAATTTTTATGAAATAGGCTCCTGGACCAGTATATTGGCGGTAGGAACATCACTTGGACTGGACAAGCAAAAGTTTTTTCGGTAAATCAAAAACTTAAACTGTTGTGACCATAGAATCTATTCTCCTGAAACTCAACTTTATTAAAATAATATAAAGCAATTTTATTTTTTTTGAAAAATCGCAAAGCATTTATGAAAAATCGGTTAAATTAATGTTTTAATGGTGTTCACGTTGCGTGTGTTTTTTAAGCTTAAAAACTTATTGCGTAAAAAGCAATTGGCTGGGTTCTCCCTAACAAAAAATTTTATTCGTTTTCACAGCATGGTTTCCTAACTTATCATCTAAATCGTGCAATTTTTCTATGTGTATATTATTAAAGTTTTTTCTCTGTAATGTTTCTTTATGCCCTATAAAATAAAAATTTATATTATTTTGTTTTGGTAAATTTCCATAAAATTGGCTCACTTCTTTGTTTTAAATATTAATTGGCTCCCTTCTTTGTTTTAAATATTCTGTTTTAGGTATCTGATTAATTTTTTCAGGTATAATTTAATTTTCTTACATTTTTATAAAATCGTCTTCTTTTCTCTTTTTTGTTTTAAATATTCTGTTTTAGGTATCTAATAAATTTTCTTTACTCTTTATTTCTAAAATATCGTTAAATTTAATTATGTAAAAAATACTAAAAGTTTTTTTGTTAAAAAGTTTTAATCGTTTTAATACTCTTATTGTAATTTCCATATATACTCTACCTTTGGTAGTTGTTTTTGTTTCTCTACCTTTAATAGCTAGTTGCTATATATTAGGGATGCATTGAGCACCCGATTTTAATTGTGAGCTGAGCATTACTTAGTACTCACATTATTAAATTAATTGTGAGCTTGAGCCTAAATACTCACAATTAAATATATGTGAGTACCAATTGGTATTGAGCATTTGTGAGCCTGGCGAATGTTTAAAATATACTTACGTATAGCATAGATTTTAGGAGAATCCTATGTTGTAAGCACAGAAGGAAATGACCGTAGTCCGCAGAAATGGGGGCTTTTGGTGGATAGAGCCCTCAAATGAGGTCAAAGGGCAGAACCGCAGCAACGGGTCCTTTCAGGACGACTTGAAAGGGGCTGAATACCCCCCCACCCCTCACGAGAAAATTTTAAATTTAAAACTGTAAAACACCAAGACAACCCAGAACACATACCGTAAAATACTTTATTTAACTAGCATATGAATTTCAGATAAAATTAGGGTTTTTAATTAAAAAATAAATGTAAAGCCTCATGGCTTGTAAAAATGACAGTGGATATAAACAATCATATTTCAACTACAAATGTTTTATTGAATAAGTCAAACTACAACATGTTTTTCTTGATTTTATAGATTTATCAAGTTTTATTGCAATTTTTTAGCGAAAAGAGCTATACTTATTTAAGAAAGAAAAAGAAATTTATTTGTCAGAAAAATACTATTTTACAATAATAATTATCCAAACAAAAAGGCAAGTAAAGGTACATAAGTACAATTTATTTACTGCCTTACTGTTTACAAGAATATATAACACAAGAGAATGTCCGACTGTACACTAAATTTTTGACCAAAATTTTGCGAGAAAAGTCGCACTTTTGAATTCGTGTGCGACATTTCTCGCAAAAATCCGCCATTTTCTGCTAGTTTTTCCGCGCTGCGATTTTTAACACAGTGTTAGTTTTCTCGCAGTGGGGACTGCGACTTCTTTCGCACTATATGCTGCTTTATTCGCACTGCGATTATTTTCGCACTGCGAGCCTGGCCGCGCAACAAAAAAATACAGACGCTTGTAGTCATTTTCAATGGAGTAAAACACTTCGAAACTTGTTTTATTTAATTTTAAAACGTTGGAAAGTTACTTTATTTTATTAAAACTAAAAAGTTTTAACATCTAAAGGAAAAAAAACGACTTTTACTCATTTAAACACAAAATTTTCGCTCCGCTTTGTTTTTATTTTTATTTCTGTGCAGCCCGACTCGCAGTGCGAAAATAATCGCAGTGCGAATAAAGCAGCATAGAGTGCGAAAGAAGTCGCAGTCCCCACTGCGAGAAAACTAACACTGTGTTAAAAATCGCAGCGCAGGAAAACTTGCAGAAAATGGCGGATTTTTGCGAGAAAAGTCGCACACAAATTTGAAGGTGCGACTTTTCTCGCAAAACTTTGGTCAAAAATTTAGTGTACAGTCGGACATTCTCCTGTGTTATATATTCTTGCTGTTTATAAACACGACAAAATTTATTCAAATTCAACAAATCTAAAGACTTTTTAAAGATATTTAAACTTGGTGCAGTTACAGTATGAAAAAACAAAAATCTCTTAATACTAACACTAAAAGTCATATACCTTTTGTATAATTAAATTTAAATATAAAAGGCGTTTTGTAACAAATGTAATATTGAAGACTAACATTTTTAATATTTATTATCAATTTAATTGAGTCAAATTAAATTTAGGATACATGTTTATGATTAAAACAATTTAAACTAATTTTTTTATATAAAAATATGCTTTAAAATAGAAAAAAAAATTTTTATGTAAGAAAAAAATTTGAATAGAAATAGAATAAAAAAATTAGAATAAATACTTGTATGTTCTAATGATATTTATGTAATTAGCATTTTTATGTATTTTTAATAGCATCTCAAGAAATGTCACATGAAACAATATTGTTGTGATTATGAATTTTTATTATTTAAACTTCCCAGGGTGAAATTAAGTAGGGTAACTGACTTAATTTCGGCCACCTTTTTTTATTTTTTTTAAAAAGTTTTTTCTGGCTTTTTCAATCAAGCCAAAATTTGGCCTAAAAATCAAACAATAGCTATATTTGTTATTCCAGTACAAAATTTGAATATTTCTGTTACACTTAAAAATCCGTGAAGGTTTAAAAATTTTTTTAAAGTGGCCGAAGTTAAGGCGCGTGCCATTTATTTCGGCCACCTACAAAAAACTGGCCATAACTATTGCTTAAACGAACAATTTAAATTTCTAAAGGTTGCAAATTTACCCTTAGGTATTGTTCTCGGTACATATAACTTAAGTTTTCCCGTTTGCGAACTTTAATAGTTATTAGCAAGACTTTAAATGATTATGTCAAAACCTTAAAAAAACTAGTTTTAATAATTTGTATTTTTTGTTCAATTTTTATTTTTAGCTTAAAAAACGTCAAAACAAAGTCAAACGAGCAAAAAAATTCTTTATAAATACGGTAGTACAATGATATTTAAAATCAGCAAAAACGGCAGGTTCTTTCACCTAAATTTTCAGGTGGCCGAAATTAACGGAATCTTAAAATGCGCAGTTAGTTAAACGCATTGCAAAATGATTTTGAAGAAAATATTAAAACATCAAAATTAACAACTTTGAGCCTTAAATAGAAGATATTTTAAGGTTATATATTGTTTTGTTCTAAATTTGATGCAGTTTAAACACAAAGCAAAAATTAGGAAAATCACAAAAAATTCACTTTTTGTATGAAAATGTTGATAATGTAGAATAACAAAAATCAAAAACTTTTGCAAAAACACTTTATTCAACATTAATCCAGTCACTTTTGTGCTAGTTTTTTTGTGTTTTAAAAATAAGCCAATTTTCTAACACCCTAAATTGGTGGCCGAAATTAAGGCGTGACCGAAATTAAGTCAGTTACCCTATATTATAATTTTTTTTAGCTTTTTGCACAAAAAATGATATTGAATATAAAATAAACATTAAAGGAGCATTGTCACATATCAAATTCCTATAACGCCTTGAATGAACTACTCTTAATACAAAACCTTTAATCTACTTCGACCAATTTGACAACATTTAAAAATTTCGATTTAATCGGTTCACTAAACAAAAAAGTTATATGATCCTGCGTTATAGGTATTTAAATTGTGACCGTATGTTTTCAAGCAATTATATCTCGCGAACAAAGCCACCAATTTTTGTAGAAAGTGTGTAAAAACTAAAAAGCAAATATTTTCACACATCGATATATTTCTTTTATGGAATGGACCCTTTTGATTAATTGTAAAAATATTACCTTGTGCTCCGAAATCTTGTAACAATTTTTTGTCGAAATATTTAACAAAGAAAAATAAAGCTTTTTATAGGGCGTTTTTTTACTAAACAAATTTTAGTGCAAACATATAAAAAACCAACGTATTTTTATGTTCATTTTGAAACCTTGATTAAAAATTTTTATAAAGTCTTTGTCAAGATATTAGTGTTTTAGTCAAAAAAACCTGCGATTTTTACCTTAAAACGGTCGGCGAATTTTTTGCATAAGAAAAAATGCTGAATTTAAGTCTCTTATGAAAATTTTTATTAAAATGGAAAAGTGTCAATTATAAAATTTTAAAATGTTTATTTCGATAGAGTTTTCAACAAAAAAACGCAAAAAATATTATTTTATTAAATACATGTACTGTTTATTGAACGGTTTTTCGCTTTCCATGTTTCACAAACAATGGGATAACAATCTCAGGGTTTTTTTGAAGAAAACACTAATATTTAGGGAAATCATTTGATAAAATCAAAATAAATCAGGATGTAAAAATAAAGTTAACAACATGACGCCTGTTTTTTTATGTTTTCATAACAAAACTTTTTGCAGTGAAGAAGGCATTGTTCCAGGATAAAATGATTTAAAAAATCCCTATTTTGGCCTTTTTTAAATGGTCTAAAGGTAAAAAACTGTTACAAGGTTTGGAACGCAGAATAAAGTTTGGTCAAAAAATAGTCGAAATCGAAGAAAAAAATTTTTTACTGCATTTTTAAGTGTTTATTCTAACACACATTTTTTTTATAGAAAATTTAGTTTTTTTAAATCAAAGTGCAAAACCAAAAGATAAAACCATGGGTAAAACATTATGCAATTTATCAAAAAATCTTTAAGTTCTGTATAAAGAGTGGCGTCCATATAAGCCATTGAATAAAATGTCTTTTGAATAGTTTTAAAAATGACACATTTCTTTGAGTTATGTCATCATAATGACCTATTTTTCATTAATTCGCGTGAATTTAAATAGATATTTATTTAAATAGAATTTAGGTAAATTAAATTGTTCCATTATTAAATTAAAACAGACTCTTTATTATAACTGGCGTGAATTAACAGAAGAATATGACTTTAAAATAAAAATGTCATTTAAATTGACTGAAATAATGTTGTTATAATCGCCTATTATAATAAGGCTTCTCATTCAGGATTTAAACATCTTTTGGTAAAGTATAATATATTTTTTTAATTTTTATTGTCAAGCTCACAATTAAGCTAATTAGCCTGGGCTAATTGTGAGCTTGAGCTTGAGCCTGAGATTTATTGTGAGCTTGAGCTTGAGTTTAGTACTCACAATTAAATATAAGTGAGTACCAGTTGGTATTGAACATTTGTGATCAGCTTAATGCATTCCTACTATATATACATATATATGTATATATTAAACTCCTTTTAAAATATTATTTTGTAAATTAATTTAGTTTTAAATCTAAAACTAATAATTTTTTTATTATTTTTTCGATTCGTGGCCTTTGGTCATGTGCATTATAATACTTACTATATTTATTAGGTTCTTACAGTTTTCCTAATATTTCTGTCAAGCTTTTATTTTTGTTGTGCTTTTCACGTAACTCATAAAACGTTTTTTTTTTACTATATTTTTTTACATATTTACTCAATACTTAATTAGTTTATAAGTATGTACCAGTTAGCGGGTTTCCCAAAAAAGTTTTATCACTAAATTTATTTTACATGTACCCCCCAAAAATTATTCGCATTGTCATTATTTTATTCCAATTTCGTTATTTATAAAAACTAATTTTTTCTTAGTACATTGTATTTCAAGATTATTTCTTAGTACACTGTACACTGTATGCCGTCAAGATTTCGTCAGCTCTTTTGTAGTTATTGTCTTTTATTCGTATAAACTGGCACTTTCTTTTGCAATTTGCAAATTCTGTTAATTTATTATAAACTTTTTTCTTAGTTTTTCTCTGGGCCTAAAGAGGTTCCTCTCAGGGGTGGGGGCGTCACCCCTAATAATAAAAATTATGTTTAGTACAAAAAATTGTGCCCTTAGTCCCCCGCAATATAAGGGCCTCACAATCTCGGGGCTTGTTACTAGTAGTGCGTTTAGAACAGGCTCTACTATAAAAAATAACTCTGTTCCGCATAATCACAACACCACCACGGTACAAGGTGGTGTTGGTAACAGTACTAATCAAAACATACTTATAAACTATAATACTAGATTTTTAACTACAAAAAGCGATAATGAACAATTTGTCTTTACAAATCATACAAAATATAATACGGTTAAATGCAATAAAACAAAATGCTTGACATGTTCACATATTAATAGCGAATATTTTTTGACTACATATTGCACTAAACGGAAATTTCTACCAAATATAAAAAGTGTACTCAACTGCGAGGT
>JASAMX010032151.1:0-18502 GCA_030248175.1 Microlaimidae sp. YZB2_3 | reverse complement strand
GGGTACAAAATTCGGAAATTCGGAGGGGGAGGGGGGCCCCTAGATTTTCATCTAGGGGGCAGGGTTCCAAAATTTTGAGGCTAGGGGGTGGGCCCATCCTTCCCCCCCCCCTTCCTCACCTATGATCACCTTATCAGTTTTATCAACTTTAAATTGAAGCCCCAAGTTTTAAATAACCGAGCACCCCTGCAGTTTTGGATCTTCTTCATAGTTTTGTGATAATTTCTTGAATAACCAATAATCAAATTTACATTATATATCAAAATTTTAGGTTAAATAAATATTTTTTTGAATACCAGGTAAGCAAGTTTAAAAATCCTGTCGGTATAATTGTCGGTATAATTATAATTGGTAATATGGTGACACCTGACAGGGCCTACGCGTTACATCGGTCTTCACTTTATTTGTAATGTATGCACGTAATTAAAGTTCATTTTCAGTCCAAAATAATGTTAAAAAAGTTAATAATAAACAATTTTTACTGGTTTATTTAAAAATTATAATTACAAATTGTGCACTACAATGAATGATGTCGTGGCTGGCTACCTTTCACGCACGGTAACCGCCACAAGAGAGCCGAAGCCAATCAATATAAAACAATAAAAATAATAATATTGACAAATTAGGTATTTTCTAAAAATTTCAGCAAAATTTATTTTTGATAAATTTATTTAATAACGTGTTAAATGCGTTTTTCGCGATTTTTAAGGAAAAAATTGTTCACAAGTCAAAATTGTTTTTAAAACGCTTGGCACTCTCTACCTACACATAAAATAAACATTAAACAAATTATATATCAATGGTACGCACCTTTTTGGAGCTATATATGGCAACTTATATCAATAGGTATAAAAATAAAATAGCCCACATTAGCAAGTCCGTAGCCAGGAGGGATTGGGGGGATTAATCCCCCCTCAAATTCTGGGAAGGCAAAAATTTTGGAAGGGTCTCCCTTTTGGTTTAAAAAAAATTTTTTTTCCTAATTACTCTGCAATATGTTCAAGCTATTGAAAATACATAAATAAGAGTGATCATGGGTGGCGCGGGAGCGCCACGGGGCGATTTAGCCCCGTGGCGCCGCGCCAACCATTATTAGAGAACGTGGGTAAATTTTGAAATTCAGAACCTTTTTCTTATTATTATTATTATTATTCCAACGCTCCATCCTTAAAAGCGATATTCCTCATTCGTTACTGATTGATCAAAAATAAACATGGGCTCATTAGAAAGAAAAAGGAATTACGCAACTTTCTTAGGAAGCACTTTTTTCATTTAGGTCCTTGTTATCGATTTATTCATCAAAATAAAAAAATTGAAAAATAGACAAATAAAAACTCCCAACCGCACAATAACAGCCTTTTGGCAACAATAAGGATTGTACAGAGCAGACAACCAACATCCCCTCATAGAAACCGCACAAATAAAGCAGACCGGTTTTAATTGGTGGGAGAAATGGAACCAGTTCTCAGCGCCATCTGCTTCAACCGCGCGGAAAACGGCAAAAACAGCAGTACTTTTTTAATTCTTGCATTACTGATGACAAAATTAATTCAAAGTTTTATTTATTAAAAAAGGTAATAAGCGTCGGTGGCACTTGAGCGCCACGCGCCGGTAATCATTGGTGGTGCGGGGTGCCATACTGCAATTTAACCCACGGCACTGTGCCAACTATACTTGGAGAACGTGAGTAAATTTTGTAATTCATGTTCATCATCTTCTTATTATTACCGCCCATGATTATTATTTTTACTTTAAAAATTATAATTGCAATCATTGGCGCACGGCATCGCGCCAACTATATTTAGAGAACGTAGATAAACTTTGTCTGGAGCGCAACTGCGCCGCACTAACTATAATTAAACAACGTGGGTAAATTTTGTAATTTAAATTTATCTTCTTCTTCTTCTTATTTTTTATTTAAAAAAGTATATCTCGGCAACGGAATGATTATAAACATATGTCATTGCGCATTTAAAACTATAGTTTATTAGACTATTTTTTAATTTAATTCAAAAAAAGTGGTAGACTAGCCTTGAAAAATGCTCTAAGCATAGAGCAGGAAAAAGGGGCGATTTTTTCCCAGGCGTATGTTTAGACAGAAAAAATGTGGACTAGTCGGAGATGGACATTATATGGACTATAGAAAATTCGCATTTGGTTTGGCCAGCTGCTCACTAAATAAAAATTTCTACCGTATGATAATGATTAGTTTATACATTGATCTAATCACACAGCACTGTTGCATTTTTTTTTAGTTTGATGAAATGTCAATTGAAAAAATCATACTCACAGCAATCTTTGACAAGCGCGAAAGCGCCACTTTTTCAATTAGAAGGTTATATTTGTATGTGTAAGAAACAACTATAAATTTGAAAAAGTGGCGATTTCGCGCTTGTCAAAGATTGCTGTGAGTATGATTTTTTCAATTGACATTTCATCAAACTAAAAAAAATGCAACAGTGCTGTGTGATTAGATTAATGTATAAACAAACCATTATTATATGGTAGAAATTTTTATTTAGTAAGCAGCTGGCCAAACCAAATGCAAATTTCCTATAGTCCACATAATGTCCATCTCAGACTAGTCCACATTTTTTCTGCTCTATGCTTAGAGCATTTTTAAACATACATGGGCAGGGGGGGGGGTTGGGGGGGGTTAACCCCTCAAATTTTAAGAAGGGGGTTTTAACCCCTCCCCCCACTCAGAAGGGGAGAGGAGAAAAGGTTAGCCCCCCAATTTTGGAAAAATGAAGAAAAAAAATGTATTTAAAATGACTTCTGACTGCCTCCAAACTTAAGTTTTGAGGTCAAAATGAATGTTTTAAGCAATAAAAAGCTCAAAAATGCAATAAAAAGTGCTTTTTGACCTAAAATTAGTGTTTTTAACCTATTTTTCCTTCAAAATCGAAAAACGATATGGGTAAAATGCACTCCTGAAAAAAAACGATATGGGTATTTTGCGTTTCTCGGATTTTAACCCCTCCCTAATTTGGGGTTTAACCCCCCACTTCGGACCAACTTGCCGATGTATGTTTTTCAAGGCTAGTTTAGTATCATGAAACCTCCTATTTACAAAAATAAAATTATTCATAATTCAAAACATTAGTGCTGTGAGTTTAAAAATGCTTTTATTTTATTTTGTTTGAAAATATTTGCATGAAAGCCAGCGCCAGTATCAAAGAACATGAAATCAAAGCTATTTAATCAATTTTAACTTTTTTTATTGTATTTATTAAAAAAAAGAAAATAAATGAGGATTTTGTACTTAAATTTAGTTTCCTGATGCCTTTTAAGAGCTTAAAATAAAAAAAAATTCCAACCTGGGGGCATTCTGCCCCCCAGAGCCCCTTGACAAGGGGCTCCTACCCTTGACCCCGCTGGGAGACTCACGCCCCCAGACCTCCCATTCCTCGGGGGCTCCCTTGTTGCCACGTATAAAGAACCTTTCAAAAAAATTTCCCCCTCAAATTAAATCCTGGCTACGGCCATGATTACGGACAATTTTTATTTATAACATTATTATGAAAATTTGCTGTTTAAGCTAAAAAGTACTCTTCAAAGTCAACTGAAGACTTCGAAGTCCTTAATTGACTTTAAAACTGAAATTTCAAATTTCAGTTTGACACTTTGAAACTTGAATTCAAAGTTGCAAACTTAACTTTGAAACTTCAGTTCAAAGTTTTAAAGTTTGAAACTGTAAAACTTTGAACTCAAATATTTAACCATTGCAAATATTTAAATAGTTAAATATTTGCAATATGGTTAAAAACAAAACGCATTATAAAAAAATAAATTATATAAGTTTATTTTAAAGCAGAAAGTGAAATCAAAATTTTGACTAATTGACATATACTCGACCCCAAGGACAACTGGTTTTAAAAAACTGCACATTTTTAGTGTGTTTTCTTGCTTTATTACTGTTCTATTCAAAGTAAATCGTGTTTAAAACGGCTCATTGTGCGTTTTTCTCTGTGTTTTTGGCATTAGAGTTTATAAATTATGAGTTTCAGATTTTCTACCATCAAGCTCGGTTGTCGTTTTTTGGAGATAGAAGGGGTGTAGTAACAGGGTTAGGCCAAAGGACACCCATAACCAGACCGTTAAGATTTTTGCGACGCTACTATATCTTAAAAACCAAATATCACCAAATCAATTAAAAATTCTGAAGAAGAGTCCAAAGCTTATTTTAAAAATAGAAAGAAATTTTAAAACACATCGCCTGTTGTCGCCGTGAACTAGTAAAAGTTCAGATTTTAATTGCTTTGTGAATATTTTTTTTCTAAGTTAATACAGGAAAATTTTTTAAGAATTTTATTGCAAAAATGTCATGTGACTTCAACTATTTATCCCGTTTGATTTAAATTTTAAAAAAAATGCCGTTGAAAAGCAAAATACCGCATTTTCTTTGATTTCCTAAGAATTAAGTTCCATTACAAGAACAGCCTCAAACGTAATACGCAATTAATTTTTTGTTTATTTTATTTTGTGTTTATTTTATCGCATGTTAAAAGTAATCCTGAACAATGTTTTCTTTAAAAATCGCGCATATTAAACACGCAAAAAAGTAGCAAACAAATTTTGATCAAATTTTAATATAATGTGTACAAAAAATTTATACTGCGGTAACTGTGCAACCAAAAGATAAGCCTTCCTCCCACGGTAAGACAAACCGACCAAAAGTAGGCCTAGGGAATAGATGTGAGATAGGTAAAATAATGTATTATTAAATATAACCTCACATCTAATCCCTAAAATCCTCTGATAGGGGTGGGGCTTTGACTAACATTCTACATCAACAACAGTGCTGATATAGGGTGGTAGGCGGTAATATGGAATATCCATGGCCGGCCCGCTTCAGCTTTAAAAAAAAAACACTAGAACTTTATCGTTAGATCCAACTAATGGGCTGGAGTTTCACAGGGTATAATATATCAGAACCATACATGGGCAGAGGGGGTTGGAGGTTGATGCTGCTGACACCCCCCCCTAAGATTAGGGGGATCCCAGTACTAAAAACGCTAAAAACAGGGTTTGTGAGGTATATTTTAAAAAATTTTGGTACGCCCTCCCTTCCAAATTTTTGGGATCAGGTATACCCTTTCCCCCAAAATACCCTTCCCCCAAAATCTGGGAGGCTGCCCCCTATGATCAGAGCATAGCTTCTTAGTTCCTTAGCAATTATTTCAAATGGTAAAAAAAGCTTTTATTCTAAGTCACTAGGTTTAGTACTATTTTTTACTGCCTTAAAGTGAACGCGTTTTCTGAGAAATAGAAATAATATGAATAAATTATAATACTTGAATATCTTATTATTTGTTCTGTTCATTCAATCATTGTTAAATAAATTTTTATTCAGTTTCTTTTTATTTTGATATTTATTTATACGGTTTTAGATGACATTGAGTTCACTCCCGAAGAAAAACGCCTTCAAGTGAAGCTAATTGAGAACGTGGTCACTGGCTTGGTAATATTAGCTTTTTTTTAAGTTTTGGAATCATAGGAATGTTGTTGTTGTTGTTCATTGCCATGCCAGGGCATTAGGTGATATGATATCCTCCAGGAACCTGACCGCATCCACTGGTCTTTCCCATAGATCTTCTAATTTGAGTGTCGTTGGATGCTGAGGGCATATAAAAAGGTGTTTGACGTCATGAGGTTTGCCCCTGAATGAATGGGGGCATTCATTCTTAATGGAGTTGTTGATTCTGGATTTGAAAGAGTTGAGGCGGTGGCAATGTCTGAATCTAAGTAATACCAGAAAGGTTCTTGACCTCCTGGGGAGTTGGTGCTTGCTTATGTCGATCGGTGGCGGTTTTCATTCTAAAAGCGCGTTAGGTTGGAGTTGCGAAATGTTTTCTTTTACAAAATATAAGTGAATGTTTGATTAGATGGGTTTTTCCATGAGCATATGGTTGTCATCTCTTTTGGTTTATGATCATTGGCTGTGATTCTGTTAGATGTATGTGTTGGCTGCATGGCTTTTCCTAAAAATTGTGTTGAAAGAAGGTTGGTGTGGTTTTCTATTGGTAGGACGATTAGTCTCTTGATGAAGATGGTCGGTTGGGGCCATTTTGTTGCAGCCTGTTGCTATCCTGAGAGCCGTGTTTTGTGTTGTTTGTAGTTTTTGAAGATGAGATTTTGATAGATTTGTTACCATATTGGTATTCTGTAGTTGAGAATCGATTGTCCTATTTCTTTGTAGGAGGTAACTATTGTTTCTTTTTGTTGGCCCCAGCTGCTGCCAGCCAGGGCTTTGAGAATGTTATTGCGCCTGGATGGTTTGTTGTTTATGTTGGTGGCATGGTTATTGAATGTTAGTTTTGGATCAAAAGTAACACCCAGGATTTTGGGGTTTTTGTTTAGCAGCAAAAATTTGTTGTTTATGGTCATTTTTGGGTGGTAGTTAAATTCTTGTTACGAAGAGGAAAAAATGGTAACTGTTGACTTTTCTGTTCATAGTTTGAAGTAGTTTTTGTCCAGATAGTGATTTAAAATGTTGAGGTAGTTGGTTAGATTGAGTTCCATTTCCATTTCAGTAATCTTGTTTCCAATGGAGTAAACTGTGGTATCGTCAGCATAGGGGACTATTTTGACATTAGCTGGTGGTGGTGGTGTGGTAGGCATACATGGGCACGAGGAGAGGGGGTTGGGGGGTTTACCCCGCCCCAAATACTGAGAATGGGGGTTTAAACCCCATAGGTTTTTTTGGTTGGGTCTGCTAGGGGGTCCACCCCCGGATTGAAGGCCAAAATTTTTTAGGGGGGGGTTCAGGGTGGTTCGGACCCATAGGTGGGCAGGGGGGGGGGGGTTGGGGGGGGTTATACCCCCCCCAAAATTTCGGATTTTGCTGACACCCCCCCTTAAATTTGGGGTAGTCGGGGACACCCCCCCCCCAAATTCGCCTCCCAAAGAAAAATTTTTAAGTGTTATAAAAGGACTAAAAAATTTTTCCGCGCTTCGCGCGGAGTGTTTATTACCTTATTTCCCCGTTCATTACCTTTTATTACCTTTAAATTCCCCCGCTACGCGGGCAGTTTAAATTTCCCTGCTACGCGGGCAGTTTAAATTGACAATTTATCTTAGTTTTTCAATTGCAAATCGATTATCCCATTCAGTAGTTAAGGCATACATGTTTAATAAAACTACTATAAACACTATTATCCTTTTTTTAACGTTTTAAACACATGTTATAAATGTATAGTATAGCTATAAAAAACCTTAAATTTTGTAATTAGTATCATTTGGAATTAAAATTTCTAGTGTATTTTAGCGCCTCAAATTATAAATTTTCTCCTCCGGGGGGCATTGTTCCTCCCGAACCCCCCTGACTTAATTTTTAAGATCACAGAAAATTATGTAGAAATTAGGTAAAAAAACAAAAGTAAAATGTATCTTCACGCGATCACCAGGAGACGATTTTTAAGCCGTTTTTAGTATATATTTTAAAAAATTTTCGCCTCCGGCGGCTGGGGGGACACCCCCCAGACCCCCGGGCCGACGCTTCGCGTCGGCTGGCGCCGCTACGCGGCGCAGGCGGCAGCGCTTCGCGCCGCGTTGACAACACTTTTTCTTCCCCCCCCCCCCGACCGACGCCCCTGAAATGAAATCCTGACTGCGCCATTGCACATTATTATTAAAAGAATTAAAAAATAAAATTTATAAGTTGCAATAAGGTCTTATTTTAATCTTACACAGTTTTAAAGCATTTATAAGCTTGTTTTACGTTTTTTACGCGTTTTAAGCTCATTTTAAGGCAGCGCGGAAATATTGGGTACACCCCCCCTCAAAATTTGGGTCTTGCTGGACACCCCCCCTAAAATTTGACCCCCCCCCTAAACCCCCCCCCCCAAAAACCGAGAGGCTGCCCACCTATGTTCGGACCCCCCTGGCTTTTTAGGGGGGTCAACCCCAGGTGCAAGATTTCAAATTTAGGGGGGTCATGTTGGTCTAATTTTTTAACAAAATTTTTTTAGCTCAATAATTTAAGTGTTTTTAGGTGTAATATTGAATTTTACATGCTAAAACCGCCTATTTAGGCCTAAAAAGTGTATTTAAACACTGTTTTTAACTAAAAAAAACGTGTTTTTGACAGTAAATAAAAAATATACTTCCAAATTGGTCCAAGGGGGGAGGGGGGTCAGCCTCGCTAGGGGGGGTCAGGCCGGACTTCTCTCGAGCTTTGGGGGGGAGGGAGGGGCCCCTGGATTTTTTCTAGGGTGGGTTCCAAAATTTTTGGCTCTAGGGGGGTGGACCCCTCTGTTCCCCCCAAAAACACTATGTTAACCCCCCTCCTCCCACTCAGAAAGGGGGGGGGAAGGTTAACTGCCCCCCAATTTTGGAAAAATAAAGAAAAAAAATGTGTTTAAAGTGACTTCTAACTACCTCCAAACTTAAGTTTTAAGGTCAAAATGAATGTTTTAAAAAATAAAAAGCTCAAAAATGCAATAAAAAGGGATTTTTGACCTAAAATTAGCGTTTTTTACCGATTTTTTCTTTAAAATCAAAAAAAAAATGATATGGGTAAAATTTCCTCCAGAAAAACAATATGGGTATTTTGCGTTTCTCTGATTTTAACCATAGGTGAGAACGGTCGGGGAAGCTACAAGGGGGTTGAATCCGGTGGCTATGTCAGTTGTAAGTTGAAGCAGGGCACTAGTTGTTGAATGTTTGGGTTTGAATTCATGCTGATCTGGGTGCTGTTTTAGATGTTGGAGAAGCATTGGTTGAATTATTGCTTCTAAAATTTTTAGAGCTGGGCAGAGAAGAGAAATTGGTCTATAGGAGGTTGAAATGTTGAGATCCTTTCCAGGTTTTAGCAGTGGTGTTATGAATGAAGTTTTCCAGATGTTTGGTATGCTATTTGTTTTAAATAAAAGATTGAACAGATCAGTTAGGTATTTGATTCCAAGAGGACTGTGGTTTTTGAGGTGAAATATGGTTAGATTGTCTGGGCCAGAAGCTTTTGAGTTGTTTGCTGTCTTTATCGCTTTTTTGACCTCTGCAGTTGTAATTCGGTTGTATGTTAAGTTTTTTTAATATTTCTGAAAAATTTATGGTTTTCTTTTGGAGTTTTAAAAGGTTTTATTTGGTGTGAATTGTTTGTTGAATTTTTTGGCCATTTCTAAAGGGTTATTGATTTAAATTCCATTAAAATTTATAGCTGAATTTGGTGAAGATGAGGGTTTATTGTCCAGTGATTTTATTGTTTTCCTGAGTTTTGTTGGGTTGGTTTTGTGGCTGAAATTTTCAAAAAAAAAGAGTGCCATTTTTTGTGGGCATTGGAGCAAATTTGGTAGGGAATATTGTTGTTAAGCTCTTGTAACCGGGCGGAATGTGGGTTGGTTTGGCGAAGTGTATCACACATTTTGATGAGCTGAATTGTTTCTGGAGTTGGTTGGGCTGAAAATTTCCGCGACAACCAGCAGGGATGTTGTGCGCGGAAGGTTTGTTCAAGATTGATCTAAACATTTTTTCATCTCTTTTGACCTGTGTTGGTTTTGGGTTGGGGTGTTGGATAATTTTGTTTCTATTTCATTTGTATAGCTGGTCCAGTCGGCTTTGTTGAGATTTGTAAAAATTTTCCTAGTTATTGGAGCTATTGTCAAAGTAGTTTGGATGCTGACAATTATAGGTAGTAAGTCTGAGCTTAAAGTCGTTTGTGTATACCAGTCTGTTAAGGTGAGGAGTGAGTCTGAGACTAAGGAGATATCAGGTGATGTTGGGTTTCCATTAGATGGAATGCGTGTTGGAGTGTTCTTTAGTGATGCCATATTCGAGTTGTTGATGATGTTTGCAATGTAGTCTCCTCTGGCGTCAGTGAGGCTTGAGTGCCAGAGGCCATGATGTGCGTTGATATCTCCTAGTAGAATGCTATCCTGATTATTGAGGAGATGTTTGATAGAGCTAGATGGAGGGAGGAATATAAATGCTGAAGATTAAAAGATTGGAATTGTTGAGAAGAATTTGTAGGCCAAGCATTTCTGTATGGGTGTCATGTCATTTTGTTGTGTATCCAAAGTTTTGAAGTTGATAGAGTGATGGACAAAAAAAAGCAGACCACCTCCAATGGAATCCTGATCATAGATGTTGTTGGTCGGGTCCGCTAGGGGGGTCCACCACCACGTAGAAGGCCAAAATTTTTTAGGGGGGTCCGGACCCCCCTGGCATTTTAGGGGCGCAAACCCCGGGTGCGTGATTTCAAATTTGGGGGGGGGGTCAGGGGGGTCCAATTTTTTAACAACATTTTTTTAACTCACACTGTTTTTAACTAAAAAACCGTGTTTTTGACAGTAAATAAAAAATATACTTCCAAATCGGTTGGAAGGGAGGGGGGTTAGCCTCGCTAGGGGGGTCAGGCAGGACCGCTCTTGAGCTTTGGGGGTAGGGAGAGCCCCCTAGATTTTTTCTAGAGAGGGGGTCCAAAATTTTGGCTGTAGGGGGTGAACCCCTCTGCCCTTCATAGGTGTTTTTTTTTGGGGGGACAGAGGGGTGCACCCACCCCCCCTAGAGCCAAAATTTTAGATCCCCCCTAGAAAAAATCCAGGGGCCCCCTCTCCCCTAAAGCTCAAGAGCGATTCGACCTGACCCCCCCTAGCGAGGTTGACCCCCCTCCCCCCCTCGACCAATTTGGAAGTATTTTTTTATTTACTGTCAAAAACACGGTTTTTTAGTTAAAAACAGTGTTTAAATACATATTTTAGGCCTAAATAAGCTGTTTTAGTACATAAAATTCATTCAATATTAGACCTAAAAACACTTAAATTATTAAGTTAAAAAAAATTTGTTAAAAAATTGGACCCCCCTGACCATACATGGGCACGGGGGGTTGGGGGGATTAGCCCCCCCCCAAATTCTGAGAAGGGGGGTTTAACCCCCTCCCCCCACTTAGAAGTGGGAAGGGGAGAAAAGGTTAACCCCCCCCCCAATTTTGGAAAAATGAAGAAAAAAATGTCTTTAAAATGACTTCTAATTGCCCCCAAACTTAAGTTTTGAAGTCAAAATGAATGTTTTAAGCAATAAAAAAATCAGAAATGCTATAAAAAGGGCTTTTTGACTCAAACAAAATTAGCGTATTTTACCTATTTTTCCTTCAAAATCGAAAAAAATATGGGTAAAATGCACTCCAGAAAAAAAAATGATATGGGTATTTTGCGTTTCTCGGATTTTAACTCCCCCCCCCTAATTTGGGGTTTAACCCCCCCACTCTGGACCAACTTGCCCATGTATACCCCTGACGCCCCCCCCTAAATTTGTAATCTTGCACCCGGGGTTGACCCCCTTAAAAGCCAGAGGGTTCCGGACCCCCTGGAGCCCCCTTAAAAAATTTTGGCCTTCCACCTGGGGGTAAACCCCCCTCCTCCCCTTCCTAGTCATAAGATGACCCCAGATGATACAAGATGCAATATTTTTGTGCAAACTGTAATGAAACTGTTAATAGAAACAGCGTCCAATGCACCAAATGTAACAATTGAATGCATCTAAAATGCAGTAACCTACAAAGCCTAAAACATTACAACCAAAATTTTTCTTGTAACAACTGCACGCTCTCTCCACATTGCAAAACAAACTCCAAAAATTCTACCTTAAATATTTTGCAATTTAACGCCAAGCCAATGGAATCTCCAACAAACTACAAGAACTAACAAACTTTTTTATAAATCACAACATTCACATAGCTGCCATCCAGGAAACAAAACTCTCACCAAAATCCAAAGATCTACAAATTCCCAACTACACAACTATCAGGAAAGACAGATATTCCAATGGAGGTGGTCTACTCTTCTTTGTACACCATTCGATCAACTACAAAATTAACTTGGATACTCAACAAAATGACCCACATGCAGAAATGCATGGTATCCACATTCTCTTCAACAATACTGACCTCTCAATCACCAACCTGTATAGGTTGGTGATTGAGAGGTCATATTGCATCATCTGGGGCCGGGGTTTAGATGAATGTCTCCGGAAAGAGTCATCAGTTTTTTGGGCAGCCATTTTGGCCGCTGATTATAGAAAAAGAATGTGAAATATCGCATTGGCAGTCAGCAGTGGCGGAAATCGTCCGGGTTGACTGGAAAAGAGGTAGAGCTGTTGACAATTTCCATTGTTGGATCTGGGCAGTGTCGCTGCGTGGAAGCCGCTTCGTAGACACCTTTAAATTTACTCACAGAATTTAGTGACAAACTTGACTAAGAGGAGTGTTAATGTTAAACGTAAACTTGATTAATGTAAATTTTAAAAATTGAAGCAAACAAAAAGATGCTAGGGATAGATAGACAGCTTCTCAAAATGTTTAAGGGTTATATTTAAAAAAAATCACCAAACGCCTTTTTTCAGCGTTTTTAGGAATCCCTCCAAATTTTAAAGAAGTGTCCGATGTACGATTAAAATTAAAAGGAGGGGGTTTAGTCATACGTTGTACAAAAATACTGTTTTTTACTGCAAAATCAAATTTTTGACTGTAAATTTTAACCTAAATTTATACCCAAAGTTTGTATAGCGATAGAGTGAGGGAAAAAAGTCCATCTAAAAATTTTAGAGGAGGTGTGAAAATAAAAAAAAATTTGGAACAAGGGACCCTAGATTTTTTTGTTAAGGTGGGGTTAACTTTAAGGCAAAGGGAGTGGTACCATACCAAGCGTGCAGAGACGTACCCACCCAGGGTTTCATTTTTTTTTTTTGGGGGGGGGGGGTATTTCTGTATAAAAAAAATTCGGGCCCCCCCCCCCGAAATTTTAGGGGGAGGGCGGAGCCTCCCCTCTAATTTTTGAAAAAGTTAAAAAACCAAGGATAAAGGTAGATAAAGCTGTATAATACTTATTGGCCTAATAACGTATTGTATTAATCTAATGTTTTTTAGAGGGAAAAACATGTTTTCTTAGTTAAAAATGCATTATCAGACATTGGCAGAGCCTGGATTTCCCAAAAAAGCGATTTAATGACCTTTTAGACCCCTGACTACGCCTGCACAGTAAACCAAAGCAGATAAGCAGTTCCATGTTTTTTAGGCACCTATATAGAAAAAATTACCGAGCCATTGCTATGGGCGGCTAGAAATTTTAGGAGGGGGAAAGGGATATACACAAATCAACCAAATAGGCTTGTTTGTTTTGCTTGATGTGTATAACTTCTTGTTTATTAAAAGTATTGTACTTTTTTTCAATAACATTAGGCAAAATAAATAGCGAGAAATAATCATATTATGGAACTTGACCGCTGAGCGAAGCGAAGCGGAAAAAATTTTTGCTTTTTGGGGGTGAATTGTGGTGGGAAAACTATTTTATAGTTTGGCGCCGAGCGATTAGCGAGGTACTAAAAATTTTGAATTTCTAGTCTCTGAAAACCCCGAAATTTTACCATCTGGCGACCAATTGGGGAGGGAGGGTTGTTGTTGTTGCATTACCTGAAACTTATCTCCCCTATGCAGGTTATACAAAGGACAGGCGCTGAGCAAGCCAGGAGGGGCGAAAAAAATTCATCCCCATGGTTGAGACTCTTCGTCCAACGTTGATAACGATGTTGGCAACCTTTACCGTTAGAGTGTTCACTGCGCGCAGTGTTCACGCCCCCCCCCGCCGAACCACTTTCCTTATTTTCCCCCCGTCTGACCGTTTCGGGGAGGGGGCGGCCGCCTCCCCCCATCCCCCCCTGGTTACGTCCCTGCAAGCGTGTCGTCACCATCTTCTTCCTATGGTCTGAAAATAGTTTTTTTCAAAAATTTTAGTGGTGCAGATTTGGAATTAAATATCAAACTTTGAAATTATTAAATTACTATTTTAGTGTTTTTTTTATTTTACATGGTCTTACATATCAAGGACAGTGATATTTTTGTTTAAAAAACCCTTTGTTGTATCATAAACAATATAAAAAAATTTCAAGGCATAAAAAAGGCTTAAAAACCCAGCCAAAATAATTAAACACAAAAACTGTTTAGAACTGCCGTACACGTTTTTCGCGTCCCGATGGTCAAGCAGTTCTTGTCAAAAATGTTTCTCGGGATCTTACTGAGGTATTATTATATAGTCGGTAATTTTTGAGAACACCATTGAATTTTCAGACCTGTGCAGCGTTTGGAAATGCCGCCCCCCAATATTAGTGGCTGTGCCTCCCTTTCCCCGTTTTTTTTTGTCCCCCATAGGTGGGCAGGGGGAGGATTGGGGGGTTATACCCCCCAAAAATCCCGACTATAGCCGACATTCCCTCTAAAATTTGGGGGTACCCCTGACACCCCCTCTAAAATTTGGGGGGGTCCCAGTACTAAAAACGTTAAAAATGGGGTATTTGAGGTATACATACCCCCAAAAATTTTTTTAGGACACCCTCCCCCCAAATTTCGGGGGTCGGGTATACCCCCAAAATCCAGGAGGCTGCCCACCTATGGTCCCCCCACCCCACCCAAAAATAAAAAAGTACCAAAAAATTATGGTGCTATTTTTAAACTATTATGGCGCCATCATCGAAACATTTTTGCAGTTTTTAGCCTATTTCAATGCTTTTTAAGCCATTTTAAACTTATTTTTACTTAAAGTTTGCCTTTTTTGTTCTTCTTTTGTCTGTTTTTCCTTCTTTTTTTTCTTTTTTTCTCCTTTTTTCTCTATTTTTCTTTTTCTACCTGCTTGCTCCCCCCGTTTTTTTGCCCTCCCCCCGTTTCAAAAAAAGTTCCCTCCGTGCCTCCTCCTCGTTTTGGGATTACAAACCCCCAATAAAACCCCAGGGAGGGAGGCAGTGCAGAGGTCTGAATTTAATAGAATAAGCCATTGAATTTTATAGAATACCCCATTGATTAAAATAATATCGTTTCGTTATAAAAAGCTATTATCCTATTTTTTGGCTTTCTTTTAAGCTGATTAGAAAAAAATATAGTTTTTTTATTATGGTTCAAGCTGCTTGCGAGGGGGTTATTATGATATATTTTTATTTAATGATGTATTTTTCAGCAATGCCTTATAATTTTTTGTTTAAATTTTGATCACTTTTCTACTACTAGGAGTTACACAAACCAGTAGACAATCGGTTTTTACACAAACCAGCAGAAAAGCAATTTTTTAGATATAAAATTTTAAACTTTGTTGCTGCGTTATAAAAACTTTGTTATGGATGATCAAGTTGTCAGATTTGTCAAAGCGGATATATTTTTCATGGGTTCATTTTTCTGTTATTTTTTTGATAATTAAAGAGTAATTAATTCTAAAAGGGGGGTTGGACCCCCTCCTCTAGCTTTCTAAGAGGGGGGTCAATCCGAGGTAAAAATTTTGAAATGAGTAGGGATGGTCAGATGGGGTTTGGTGTCCAAACCAAAATACTTTTAAACCATGAAAGGTTTAATAATTATTTTTGTTATTTATTCAATAATGCGCTATTTAGATATAAAATAAGTATATTTTTTTGTTAAAACTAACCGTTTTTGGCAGAAAATTTAGGATAAAAATAGTAATTAAAAAATAATTACCACATTTCAAGAAACAAAATAAACATGATGTGAAATAGATTTTTAAATGCATATTAATTTATAGGAAGATCTGTTCACTCTTTTTAAACCATGTGGAACAATCACCCATATTTTTATCGACAAGCAACTTCTTTTGGTTGTAAATTCCGAAGCAACTATAGCGTAATTAATTTTTTTAGTGTTTTCTTTAAAATATAATGTAACCACGGTAAAAATTATAATTCATTTTGCGGTATAGAAGACAACTGTGAATTCTGAGCAGCAATAGCATGGTTTTCAGTTTTACTAATATGACGTTTTTAGCCCCTGTGGCTATGGGAATTTTCGTCTCTTGCCTGCACAACTGATATTTTTTACGGTTTTTAATAATAAATCCTAGTTTTAGAATATTATTTTTCTAAATGTTAGTTTTTTTTTACAATAATGTGATATGGCAAATTCGGTTTTAAAACTACTGGAAAACCAAATTCTAATATCATAATTACTTTTTAATCATACATGGGCAAGTTGGTCCGGAGTGGAGGGTTAAACCCCAAATTAGGGAGTGGGGGTTAAAATCCGAGAAACGCAAAATACCCATATCGTTTTTTTCTGGAGTGTATTTTATTTTACCCATATCGTTTTAACATTTTAAAGGAAAAATAGGTAAAAAAAACGCTAACGCTAATTTTAGGTCAAAAAGCCCTTTTTATTGCATTTTTGAGCTTTTTATTGCTTAAAACATTCATTTTGATCTTAAAACTTAAGTTTGGAGGCAGTTAGAAGTCATTTTAAAGACATTTTTTTATTCTCCAAAATTGGGGGGGGGGTAACCTTTTCTCTCTTCCCCCACTTCTAAGTGGGGGGAGTTAAACACCTTTCTAAAAATTTGGGGGGTTAACCCCCCCCACCAAACCCCCTCCGTGCCCATGTAAATTGAAGTGTGAACTCTGAGCACTAATAGCATAATTTTTTGGAATGGGAGTGTAGCCGACTCCCAAAATTTGGGGGGAGGTTTGAGGTGTCCCAACAAAAATTTTAGGGTATTACCTTAAATATTTCATTTTAGCGGTTTTAGTACTGGGTGGGACCCCCAAATTTTTGGGAGGGGAGGGCATATATGGGCAACTTGGTCCGGAGTGAGAGGGGGTTAAACCATACATGGGCAAGTTGGCCCGGAGTGGGGGGGGTTAAACCCCAAATTAGGGGGGTTAAAATCTGAGAAACGCAAAATACCTATATCGTTTTTTTTTCTGGAGTGCATTTTACCCATATCATTTTTCGATTTTGAAGGAAAAATAGGTAAAAAACGCTAATTTTAGGTCAAAAAGCCCTTTTTATAGCATTTTTGAGCTTTTTATTGCTTAAAACATTCATTTTGACCTCAAAACTTAAGTTTGGAGGCAGTTAGAAGTCATTTTAAAGACATTTTTTTCTTCATTTTTCCAAAATTGGGGGAGGGTTAACCTTTTCTCCCCCCCACCACTTTTGAGTGGGGGGGGTTCAACCCCCCTTCTCAGAATTTGGGGGGGGGGTTAACCCCCCAACCCCCCCCGTGCCTATGTATGGGCTTAACCCCAAATTAGGTGGGCTTAGAATCCGAGAAACGCATTTTGCACATATTGTTTTTTTTTTCTGGAGTGCATTTTACTTATATCGTTTTTCTATTTAAAAAACTAGGTAAAAAACGCTAATTTTAAGTTAAAAATACCTTTTATTGCCTTTTTGATCTTTTATTGCTTAAAACATTCATATTGATCTCAAAACTTAAGTTTGGAGTCCGCTAGAAGTAATTTTAAAGACATTTTTTCTTCATGTTTCCAAAATTTGTGGGGGAGGGGGGGGTTAACCTTATCTCCCCCACGTTCTGAGTGAGTGGGGAGGGGTGTTAAACCCCTCATCTCAGAATTTGGAAGGGGGTTAATCCCCCCAAATTCTGAGAAGCAGGGTTTAACCCCCTCCCCACTTAGAAGCGGGGGGGGGGAGAAAAGGTTAACCCCATCAATTTTGGAAAAATGAAGAAAAAAAGTCTTTAAAATGACTTTTAACTGCCTCCAAACTTAAGTTTTGAGGTCAAAATGAATGTTTTAAACAGTAAAAAGCTCAAAAATGCAATAGAAAGGCCTTTTTAACCTAGAATTAGCGTTTTTTACCTATTTTTTTTTTTGAAATCGAAGATGATATGAATATTTTGCGTTTCTCGGATTTTAACACCCCCTAATTTGGAGTTTAACCCCCCCCCACTCCGGACCAACTTGTCCATGTATGGGTTACGCCCAACCCCCCCCCCCCGCCCATGTATGGAGGAGGGTGTCGGCAGTAATCAAGAATTTTTTTTGGGGGGTTATAACGCCGTTTTGAGATATAACGTTTTAAAGTTCAAGCCTTGTTGCCAGTCTCAATAATTTTTGAACAGAGTTCCCCCACTTTTTTTGCTATTTTGTTTTTTGGAAACCAAACTTATGATTTTCAACAAACTTTGAACACTTCAGGTCGGCCTTGTAAAAAACAAACAAACAACAAAAAATTATTTTTCTCAACTCTTCATCAAAATTGAATAGTTTAGATTTGTTATGTTTCGTAATGCTGAACAAGCTTCCTTCGCCCAAAAAACCTGTGACTTCTGTTCTTGCGGAGGCCGACAACTGCTGGTGAAAATACTTAGCCACAGCGCAAATCCAGAAAATAGAAAATATTATGGTAAAAAAGGTATGCTACAATATACTAATAATATTTTTTTATAATTTCCATAGTGTAGCTAGAAAGGATAAGTGTCTTAAATTTGGCCGGGCCTTAAGTTGGCCACCAATTTTGGCTGTTAGAAAATTGGCTTATTTTTTAAACACAAAACAGGTGAGTAAGATTAAAATAGGTATATAAATAGGTTAGTAAGATTAAAAATTAAAGGGTTAGAAGAAGTAATTTTAAAAACATTTTTTTGCGCTTTGCTTTGCTCAGCGGTAATTCAGTCGTTCACCTTGTTAATTATTAAATAAATAAATGTTTTGAAAAACAAAAATTTTATTTATCGTCTAATTTTAAATCGTACCTACACGTACTGAACGAAGACAT
>JASAMX010032150.1:0-64088 GCA_030248175.1 Microlaimidae sp. YZB2_3 | reverse complement strand
TTCCCAGGCTTCTCTCTTCACGTCGACGAGATCAGAATGTTGGGCACCAAGAATGTGTATAACGGTGGATCCGCCTGCGCTCAAAAAATGACCTTTAGCTTGTTGGGGGATGATTATAGTTTTCTGTACCCAGTAATACAATTGGAGCATTTTCTCAACACGAAAACCGCGTTTCCAAAAGAGTGCGCCAAAAAAAAACTAACCATAGCAAGGGTTCAGTTTCCTATTTATTAAACTAACCTTAAATTACTTATTATTATTATGGAAGTCAAAACTACAGTGTATGGAATTATAAAAACTCATGCAAATTGTATATACCGAATTGACGAGATCGCACAGCTAATATCGAACCAGGTAAATCGATTTTTGATTTGGTTTTTGGTGCGGCAAAATTATGAAAATGAGACCATTGTATGCAAATATGAGACTCATGCAAATACAATTCCATATATATATATATATATATATATATATTTTAAGTCGTATATTAGCTAAACTAGTATGGAGTTTTCTCGGAGGGGTCCCTAAGCCACTGTACTACAATTTGCAGTGCAATATCAGTTACACTCCATAAGTTTAATGTTAATATCTTTACCAATATAATGATTTAATATTTATTAATCAATGTATTAAAACTTTAAGATTTTCGCACAACGAAACTAGTATATTCAATTTGCAGTGTGTGTATACCGGCTGGTATCCAAGCGACGAGGCCATTGTTATAAAGGATCAAATTGTCGGATACCGTACCAGCTGATCTGCGCTACAAAATTCAATCAATCCATAATTTAATGCAATAAAATTGTTTTAAAGAAAATGTTTAGAACAATTTGATTTAATTAAATTGGGTCGGGTAATCAAAAGCGAGATCCGCGCTAGAATAAATCAATCAATCAATAATTATCAATAATAATAATAATCACTTAAATTACAAAATTAACTTTCAAAATAAATATTAAAGTTCAAAATAGTGCGTAGAATACCGACACAAAATAAGGCATTAAAGATGAATGATCCGGGGCTGAAAAATAGATAGGGTGATAAAAATACCACTTCTTCCAGAAAATATCACGTGGAGAGAAAACATGTTACGCAACTTAATAATAATTGGTAACATCATTACTGACAACTTTTTTATTATTTTTTTTTGCTTGTTTTGTTTTCTCTTTCACGGCGAGCGGGTTACACCCTTAATCAGCTGAAGAATTTTAACTTTTTAGTTGGAAAAATTGCTTTTATTATTCGGTTTTAATAAAATTTTTTTTTGTCCGCAGCTATTTATTAGTTTTTATATTGAAAAAACCAATAAAAAAAGTCACGATTTCTATTTTAGTTATTTGAACACCGAATTCGCGTAAAGTACAAAAATGCAGAGGGGCGGCGCTAAACGACACTACATTACACTGCAAAAAAAAAGCAATTTAAAAAAAAACTGACAAAAAAAGCAATTTTTTCTTTAAAACAGTCATTCAGCTCCAATGGACAAAAAAGGGTTGTTGCAACAATAAAAATAAAAAAATATAAAATCTGTAGGCCACCTGTTGTAGCACATCCGGGAGACCTATATCATCCCTTTTGTATCGAATATCTGTTTCCTCAGTCTTCCGCATTTTTTTATTACTCAATACTCTCGTTCCACAATTAAAGAGCACAATAATATGAAAAATATCATATTTTCAATACTGGGTGCACAAACTAATTCGAAGAGATTGCCAACTGCAATGTATACAGCAAAAATTTAAAAAAATACTTTTGTGAAGCAAATGACTATCACGTTAATTAGTATTTTTTGAATTCATAAAATTTGTGTTTTCAAAAATACCTAAAAACAACGGTAAAAATTATATAATTCTGCGATTTGTTTCTTAATGAATTTTTAATCTCCTTATAAACCTGTAAAGAACTATATTTCAGTCAAAAAAACATCAAATTTCTGAGAGTTAGGCTCCAGGCTTTAAATGGGGATAAATTGTTTGGCAAAAAGTTGCATATCAATCAAGAAACGAAAATGAATATTTTCTACAGTTTTAACTGATAACGTTTAATACTTGATCTTTCATTCTAAAAAGAATACATTAGTTTTACATATAATGATATATCTATTTTGGTTACATAGTTTAGTTTCATAATTGCTAAACCTTTAAGGGGTTATTATGGTACTTTTCACAATGAGAAAAATTTTTTTTGGGAAATTTGAGTTTATTTTTGCGATAAAAAATAAAGATAAAACGTTTATTGAGTACATTAAGATAAGATGTTTCGGATTCAGCTGGACCCATCATCAGTTACATATACAATACATTTCTAAACTATAAAATTACAAAAGATTAATAATGTCAGTGAATATATATATATATATATAATATAATATGGGAAAGTTACACTATTAATAAAACACTGATAAAACATATAAAGGCAAAAGAAAAAATAGCACGAGAACAAGGAATATGAAGAAAATACTAAAACCAAAAAAGCTTAATACTGGCAATATTTTTATTTAAAACAGACTTATTTTTCTTATTACAGAGACATTCCTTAATTTTAAGATGGAACTCGTGAGAATCAAATGCTAAAACATGAAAATCATTAAAACTCGGCTCAACAGTTAGGGTCTTACAAAATAAAACATGATCATGTATCGCGGATGGCTTAGATAAAACTGATCGCATTCGTCAAGCACGAAATACCTATGTGCTTTAAAATCCGGGTACCTATGTGGCGAGTAGATTCGCCAATATAAGCAGCATTGCAGCCGCTACACTGATATTTATAAACAATATTGGATTTCAGTTCAAAAGGTATTTTGTCCTTAAACGGAAAGTAGCTTAAAACTCGACGCGAATTTAAAAACACGACCTTAAAACTAACCTGAGGTAAAAACAACATTCCTTAATTTAGCGCTAACACGTACGGAACATAAACCTACGTAAAGGTAAAACAATACATAAAGACAATTTATCAACTCATACTACTTACTGTTGTCTGCGCGCAGAGCCTTATTTAAAAAATTCTGTACACACTAATCAATAAAACCAGACGGATAAGAGTTCTTACGTAAAAAGATTGAAAATTTTTAAATATAATAAAAATTTAAAAGGCTCTGCGCGCAGACAACAGTCAGTCATATACAGTTGATAAATTGTCTTTATGTATTGTTTTACCTTACGTAGGTTTATGTTCCGTACGTGTTAGCGCTAAATTAAGGAAGTTGTTTTTACCTCAGGTTAGTTTTAAGGTCGTGTTTTTAAATTCGCGTCAAGTTTCAAGCTACTTTCCGTTTAAGGACAAAATACCTTTTGAACTGAAATCCAATATTGTCTATAAATATCAGTGTAGCGGCTGCAATGCTGCTATATTGGCGAGTCTACTCGCCATATAGGTACCCGGATTTAAGAGCACATAGGTATTTCGTGCTTGACGAGTCGATCAGTTTTATCTAAGCCGTCCGCGATACATGATCATGTTTTATTTTGTAAGGACCTAATTGTTGAGCCGAGTTTTAATGATTTTCATGTTTTAGCATCTGATTCTAACGAGTTCCGTCTTAAAATTAAGGAAAGTCACTGTATTAAGAAAAATAAGCCTGTTTTAAATAAAAATATTGCCAGTATTGAGCTTTTTTGTTTTTAATATTTTCTTTATATTCTTTGTTTTCAGTGCTATTTTTCTTTTGCCCATATATGTTTTATCAGCATGTTTTATTAGTAGTGTAACTTTCTCATATTATATTATATTCACTGACATTATTAATCTTTTGTAATTTTATAGTTTAGAAATGTATTGTATAACTGAGGATGGATCCAACTGAATCCGAAACGTCTTATCTTTATGTACTGAATAAACGTTTTATCCTTACTTTTTATCGCAATAATAAAGTTTCGATTTCCCCATGGGAAATCTATTGCTGAAATTAGTTTACCTATAGTCGGTAAGCCCTTAAAGCGTTTAACAAATTCAATTGAAACTAAAAAAACTAATATTAACCCGAAATAGATATATCATTTTATACCTATGTAAATTAATGTATTACATGCTTTTTTTAGAATGAAAGAGATCAAGTGCTGGTATTAAACGTCTGGTTAAAACTTGTAAGTTTAAAAAATATTCATTTTTATTTCAAAATTCGTTTTCTTGATTGATAGAAAAATATGCAACTTTTTGCCAAAAGTAAATTTGCTGCCATTCTTTTAAAGCGCAATAATACCAACCTAACTCTCAGAAATTTGATGTTTTTTTGACTAAAATATCAGTTCTTTTACAGGTTTATAAGGAGATTAAAAATTCATTAAAAAACGAATCGCAGAATTTTATAATTTTTACCGCTTGTTTTCCAGTTTTGGTCCAAGTCCTTTTAAAAACCAAATTTTTTTATAAAATTTGAAAGTTGTAAATTAACGTGATAACAAAACTCGTTTGTTTCACAAAAGTATTTTTTTAAATTTTTGCTTGTCTAGCATCCAGTTGGCAATACTTCGATTAACTGTGCACCGGTATTGAAAATATAGATATTTTTCCATATTATTAATTATTATTGTATTCTTTAGTATTGGAACGATTATAAATTAAGATGGAATCCGGAAGATTGGGGAGGGATTACGGATATTCGATATGCGAAAGGGATGATCTGGTCTCCGGATGTGCTGCTTTACAACAGGTGGCTTACAGATTTTTTATATTTTTTTATTTTTTATTTGCTCCAACGACCCTTTTGCTCATTGGAGCTGAATAAATATTTTAAAGAAAAAATTGCTTTTTTTGTCAGTTTTTTTTTAAATTGCTTTTTTGCAAGTGTAATGTAGTGTCGGTAAGTGTACTTATGGCCTCTGCATTTTTGTACTTTACGCGATACGGTGTTCGAATAGCTAAAATAGAATAATTAATTTTTTTTATTGGTTTTTTAGATATAGAAACTAATTAAATAGCTGCGGACAAAAAAAATTTTATTATTAAAACCGAATAAAATTCATAAAAGCAATCTTTCCAACTAAAGTTAAAATTCTTCAGGCTGAAATTAAGGGCGTAACCACTCGCCGTCGGGAAGAAATAAAGAATGAACCGGCGAGAAAAAAAAAAGTTGTCAGTAATGATGTAACCAATTATTATTAAGTTGCGTCACGTGTTTCTCTCCACGTGATATTCTCTGGAAGAACGAGTGGTTACTTTACCACCTATCTATTTTCACCCTGATACAATTCATCTTTAATGCCTTATTTTCTGTAGGTATTCTACACTATTTTAAACTTTAATATTTATTATTTTGAAACATTGTAATTTAAGTGATTATTGATTATTATTGATAATTATTGATTGATTGATTTATTATGTAGCGCGGATCTCGCTTTTGATTCCACGTACCCGACCAATTTAATTAATAATCAATATTTCTAAACATTTTCTTTAAAACGATTTATTCATTAAATTTATCAATTAATTGATTGTTGTTATAGCGCAGATCCAGCTTTTGATTCTACATATCCGACCAATTTGATTGTTTATAACAATGGCCTCGTCACTTGGATACCACCGGGTATCGTGCGCAGCAGCTGCAAAATCGATATTACCTGGTTCCCGTTCGACGATCAGTTGTGCGATCTTAAAGTAATCATTAAATTAATAAATCTTTAAATCATTATATCATTAAATTATTTAACATTAAACTTATGAATCTAACTAAAAAATACACTGCATACGGTGTCATTTAATTTGCATGAGGTTGCGGGCAGGCTGCAAAATCCATGTTACCTAGTTCCCGTTTGACAATCAGTTGTGCGAGCTTAAAATATATATATATATATATATATATATATATGAATTGTATTTGCATGAGTCTCATATTATAAAATAATTTGCATACAATGATGTCTAATTTGCATAAGGTTGCGCGAAAACAAATCAAAAATCGATATTACCTGGTTCGACTATTAGCTGCGCGATCTTGCAATAATCTATTGTAATCTGCATTTGCATGAGTTTTTGTAATATGAATAATTTGCATACGGTGTCGTTTAACTTCCATGAGGTTGGTAGGTAATTTAAGGTTCAGTTTAATAAATAGGACCTTTCAGTGTAATGGAACCCTTGCTTTATGGTCCAGTTTTTGGCACCTTCTTTGGAAACGCGGTTTCAGTGTTAGAATGCCCCGATTGTATTACTGGATTCAGGAAAACTATAATACAGTCCCGAGCAGAAATAAAGGTCATTTTTCAGACGCAGGCAATAGCCGTTAGGCGCGTCTTCGTGTGAATAAGCGTTGTAAATATCGACATGAAGAGAATCAGTGCGAAACAAGAGCTTTGTATTTTGACTATAGCCGGCCGCGTCCTCTAAGCGCATATGCGTTATAAGGCTTTTGCTGTTTTCCTTACAATAAGAATTTGAAACATTGCTTGTGAAGCAGAGAAAACCTTCAAACACAAAGTGTTTAACGTTTAAAATAAAATTTATGTTAAAAATTTAAAAAAAGGTAAATATGTCTTATATAAACAAACGAGCCAGCCAAAACACCTCTATAGTCCACTTACGAATATTTCTTATTTTCCTTTTCTTATGGACCTCATCGCCATAACGCTTATGCGTTTATACGCTTATGCCCAACGCGTCTGCAAACTACCTTTATTTCTGTCCGAAACTGTAGGAGCGAAGAACATTTAGAAACTCATACAGTGAACTTAGAACCAAAGTATAATGTCGCTAAATTTGAAGCCAAAACCGAACGCAAACCATTTTTATTGTTATTTTCGGCTTCAAGTTCGTTAGCTTCTTGTTTCTAAATTTTTTCGACAGTATCAGGTCCCGTGTTTAATGGTTTAAGGTAATATCCAGTATCAATTTATTAGGCTTGTTTTGTTAGAACTACTGTAACAAAGAAGGCAATGGTTGGCGCAAATATATGCCCCCCGTTTGGGAACCTCTTTCAAAAATAAGGCCCGCTAAAATGAACAAATCCCAATTAGCTAAATTTCGGAATTACAAAAGGTGAAAGATAGATTTAGGGTCGTTGGAATCGAAAGTACTTAGAGCCCGAAATGGGGAACTTGAAACCGCAAGTGGGAAATTTGTTGCCACAAGTTTGAAGTCGCTATTCCTAAGCCTCGGCCTAACCCAAATTTAAATAAACTTTTTAGTTTAGGCTCTAAGTTCCCATTTTTAGGGCTACTAGTTCCAAAATTTTTTCGACGGCTTCAAGTTCCCTACTTGTGGGTCAAAAATCCAGGTAAAACTATCAGATAAAAAACACCATTTTTTTTTTAAAAATCGACAGGAATGTTGCGTGAACAGCACAGTCATGTATTTTAACTTGTTGTTTTGTATAGTATAATGAACAAATAAGTGTGTACAATATGTCGTAATTAGTAGTTATCGTATTATAAAACTGTATAACTATGTTAATGTCTTGTTTGTGAGTGTTTAGTTTGGATCATGGACATATCATGGAATGGCTCTCGATCTGCAACCCGAACTGAAAGAAGGAATAAACATGAATGAATATATGATAAATGGAGAATGGAACATATTAGGTATTCCAAAAACTTCCAATAATATAACATAAAAATTGAGAGAAAGTACGCAACTACATACATATACTGCTTAGACTTCGCCTGCCTTAATTAGGCCATTTTTTACGTCGTGTTCAGTAATTAAGTTTTTTAATCACTCAATTATTGTGCTCAATTGTAGAAAATTCGATAAGGCACGAAGTGTCTTAATTGATATAAACGTAATCAGGGCGCACCCTAATAATTTTCGCAAAAAAATCGTGAGTTTTGCAAATTTCATTAAGAAAAAATCATGAATTTTGTAAATATAATAAAATCACGGGGCAGTATTTTATAATTTTTTACAATAGTAATTTATAAAGTAATTATAAGTAAAATCATGTGTGAAGTGATTTTTTTCTGAGAGTCCTAATCAGGACGTGCCTTAATTAGGGCTGTCAGGCTTTAAGTAAAACCATATACACGCCCTAAGCGGAACCTTTTAAACAAAAAAACCCTATTTAAAACATTTGAGTACACTAACCAGGACCCATTCTAATTAGGGCGTGCCCCAGTTAGGGCATTAAATTTGTTTAAGTAATAGAAAAAAACGCATGTTCTTTCTTTATTTTTGTGTGCCAATGCGGCGTCGAACTAGTGTTGTCCTTAATTTTTGAACAAAAATGTTTGACTTTTGGTGAAAAATTTCATTAAATTTTTTTAGAAACTCCCGTGAATCGCTCGGAAATTTTTTACGAATGCTGTCCGGAACCCTACTTAGATTTGAAATTCTTCATTCACATGCGGCGTCGAACGTTGTATTACTTCAGCAATCTGATTCTGCCCAGCATCCTGATTTCTCTGCTCACCCTGCTCGGATTCATTCTGCCGCCCGCTGGCGGGAAAATCGGCCTTCGTAAGTAGAGCAAAATGAGTCGCAGTCAGTATAAAATACACGTGACTGTGACTTATTCTGATTTTTTCGTTCGCTATCAGGAAAATTGACCTTCGTTTATGTGAAAATGAGCCACAGTGGTTACAAAATACACGTGACTGTGAGACATCTTGCCACCTGCTGGCGTGAAAATCGGCCTTCTTAAAGGTGCGGTGCGGAGTCAAAATTTTTTTCTTCGATTTTGATAATTGTTAAAACCTTACCCCTGCCCCCAATAGCCCACAAAAATTTTTTCAGCAAGGTATCTCCAGTGGTTCAGGCATTATGACCCCCCGAAAATGGCGTTTTTCGAAAATTCTGTACGTGAAAGATTGTTCAATGGGTATAACGATTTGCTTTACAAATTATGCACTCAAAAACAGCCGCTACTTTCTACTTTAATTTGATACCTTGATCGTTAAGATTGGTGCGGCATTTGTCAAGATATTGTGGTTCCCGTACAAAAAACCCGCGAATTTTTTGTTAAAGACACCAAACGACAGCAGTGATTTTATGAAGTTTGCCTAACTTTTTCTCTTTCACTTCGTGTTTTTAGCGAAAAAATCGCGGGTTTTTTGTACGGGAAACGCAATCTCGACAAATACAGCACCAATTTTAACGATCAAGGTATCAAATTAAAATAGAAAGTAGTTTGAGTACTTTTTTTGAGTGCATAATTTGTAACTAAAATCGTTATTCCCATTGAGCAATCTTTCACGTACAGATTTGTCGAAAAACGCAATTTTTGGAGTGTCATTTACTCCTGAACCACTGGAAATATTTTGCTGAAGAAATTTTTGTGGGCTATTGGGGGCAGGGGTAAAGTTTTCACAAAAAATTATTAAAATCAAAGACAAAAAGTTAGATTCCACACCGCACCTTTAATTCATTTTTACTACAGCAAAATGAGTCGCAAAGTCGCAAAATCAGTATAAAGATACGCGTGCCTGTGACTTATCGTGCCGGCCGCTAGGCCTCGGGGGTAAAAAACACGTTGACTGTAAATCATTCCGTAGTTTAATAAGGTGCGGGAACAAAAAAGCACAACGCATATAAATGAGGCCATCGCCGTAGTAATGACGAAATAACAATTTCGCAAATATAAATAATATAGAAAATAATATTTTTTAGATTGTCTGATCATAATTAATATAATAAATCGCAATTATTATTTTTTCTACCATTTCTACATAGGTTGCCAAATCAATGAAAGATACTATTTAATTTTTATTTTTGATTATTATTTTTAACTTTCGAAATGAGCCACAGTAGTTATCCAAAATATACATGGGGCCTTTTTTTTTTTTCCCAGAGAGAGAGTGTTATAATCGCGTTTCTGTGCTTCTTCAGACACGTATGGACAAGATAAATAATAAAATTGCACTTCGTCAATGGAGACTTTATTATTAATCGTAAAAAACCAAAAAAATAACTAAGTAGCAAAAAATTTGCCGCCCTGCGCGTTGTGTCTACTGCGTATTACAAAAATCAAAGCTAAAATCAAAAAGACATTGTATTTTTGCTGTCTAAACCCTTCAGACTTTAAATTAAAACTGTAAAATGAAATGTGCTTTATATCGTTTTAACAATATATTATGATGTAACTTAATTAAAATTCCTCAGCCTTAATTTCGGCCAATGACTGTTGTGCTTCCCACACGCAAAATGATGTAAACTACTACATACATAAAGATTAGTACATGACGAAATATTAAGCCATGCGCATTTCATGACATATTATTTCGCATGGCAAAAATAACAGCCGGTTGCCGAAATTAAGGCTCACCGAATTTAAATCAGTTGCCCTAGTATGTTGATTAATAAATATCTTTTTATAGAAACAACTATTATGGTTACAATTGTTGTGTTGCTAAATATAGTTTCCAAAATTACTCCCACTACTTCCGAAGCAGTTCCTATAATAGGTAGGTAATCATGATAATATTATTATAATGATCAAAAGTACCGCCGTGGAGTTGTAATCAAGATGGCAGTAGTAGTATCTAGTAATATCAAAGGTGGATAATCTAATAAAGGTATGTCACAGCGGTCTGTAGCAGCGTGCATCATAAAATCCAATTCTGGCCGGACGTGCGGCTTCTGGCCGGACATACGGCTACTGGCCGGACGTGCGGCTTCTGGCCGGACGTGTGGCCCGAATTGGATTTTATGATGCACGCTGCTACAGAGCGCTATGACATACCTTTATTAGATTATCCACCTTTGGTAATATTCACAAAGGCTTCAAGCTCCGGAGCCCCAGACAAACTTTTGGGTTAATTTTCATATCTGAATGAATGCCTTCCTTGCAGAAACATGAATACACAAAACAAACAACAAAAAATAATTGTTAACAAATTTAAACTTAAAATCTATGTAAATTAATTTTTAAAGACACTGGTTACTTGATTCCATAAGAGAAATTTAAAGTGAAAGTGTACTAATTACAGCAAAAATATATAATATACCGAAAAATGTGCAACTTCTATATAAAAAATTAAGTAAAAGTAAACCATAATACTGAGCCTTTCCATTCAAAGGACACCCTCCATTATAATGGCATAGTAGCTAGCCATTTTAATTCACGCAATTAAAAATGGAGAGGAAGCCATTTTAATAGCCATTTATAGATTTAATTTTACTTCATACATTTTAACAAGTGTAATACTTTCCGGGCCGAATGAGTTTTCGCGAGTTGGACAGTTTCACGCCGACATAGAAAAACTTAATCGGCTCGAACAATATTACACTTGTGAGTATATATGAAGTGAAATTAAATCAATAAATGGCTATTATAATGGCTTCCTCTCCATTTTAATGGCGCGAATTAAAATTGCTACTATGCCATTATAATGGACTGTGCCATTTAAATGGAGAGGCTCATTATAGGCACCTTGCACTGGAACTTAGTTTATACATGAAGTATGCAATAAACATAGCGAGTCACCATAATGGATAATTACCGTATCTCCTACTTATCTTTTGTAGTATGCAGATCAACCCTTGAAAGCGCGCGAAATTTCGATCGGTTGATCTGCATACTACAAAAGATAAGTAGGAGATACGGTAATTATCCATTATGGTGACTCGCTATGTTTATTGCATACTTCATGTATAAACCGAGTTCCAGTGCAAGGTGCCTATAATAGCCTATTTTGACTTACTTTTTTTATAGGAGTTGCACATTTTTCGGTATATTATATATTTTTGATTACAGTATCTTTAGTATTGTGAAATGAAAAATAAAAAAACATGTTTTCACTATCAAATTAATACAACCTTCTAATTCAAATAGTAAAAAAGTTACATTTTTTGTTTTTAGAACAATTTTTAATGTTATTTTAATATACGTGAAAATTCTGCTTCATAAAAAATCCGTATTTTATACTAATAAAAATACGGGTTTTAAATACTGAATTTAAAAACACAACATAAAAATGCTAATTACAAATGTTATAATTAAAATTAAAAATAATAATAATAATAATAAACAATGCAAAATTAAAAACTATAATAATTGGTTTATAAAAACATTAATTTAGGAACATTTTTCTCTGCATGCTTGGTACTTGTATGCGCTTCTGTTGTTTTCTCCGTTTACATACTTAATCTTCACTTTAGAACGTCAGAAGCTTACACTTTGACGCCACGGGTAATACTTTTTATACTTGTTTTAACTTTACTCTGATAAAACTTAAAGGTGCTATACGGAGTCAAACTTTTTGTCTTCGAGTTTGATGATTTTTCGTGAAACCTTTACTTTGCTCCCAATAGCCCACAAAATTTTTTCATGAAAAAATCTCCAGTGGTTCCGGAGATATGACCCCCCAAAACGTCGTTTTTTCGATCATTCTGTACCTAGAAGATTGCTCAATGGGTATAACAATTTAAGTTATAAAATATTCACTCAAAAAAAACGGCTATTTTCTATTTTAATTTGATACCTTTGTGACGACTCAAAGTAGAAGCGAAAATAACCAGGCGCTGAAAAATTTATTGAAAAATTTGGCCGATACAGAAATTGAACCAGTAACCTCCAAAGTCGACTCTGGCGTGCTATCCATTACACCATAGGCAGGACAAGGAAAGGGGAAAAATAATCGCCTTTTATTAACGCTTGCACTTTGAGTTTTTACGGAAGGGACACAGTGTGTCACACCTTGATTGTTAAGATTGATGCAGTGTCTGTTACCACTTATTTACCATGTATTTGAAATATTAGTTTTACCATTTATTTATTATGTGTTGACCATATGTTGACCATTTATTTATTATTTTTTTTATTTTATAGGCTGTTTTAACCGTAATTACGCTTAAATTTTTCATGTGTTTCAATCTCGGGTATTTTCTGTGTTCCTCCTAAATTTTTTATTAGTTGTAAAGTATACCCGACAAACCACTCCCGTCGCTTCGTGTTTTTGGCGAGAAAATCGAGCGTTTTTTGTACAAGAAACGCATTATCTCGTCAAATACTGCACCAATCTTAACAATTAAGGTATCAAATTAAAGTAGAAAGTGGGCGCTTTTTTTCATTTTTTGTAACTTAAATGTTATTGAGCAATTTTTTAAATATATTATAAAAAAACGCCATTTTTGGGGGTTATATTTATATCTCCTGAACCACTGGAGATATTTTGATGAAACAATTTTTTGGGGGTTATCGAGGGGAAGGGTAAGGTTTTCACAAAAAATTATCAAAATCGAAGACAAAAAGTTTCATTGTGCACCGCACCTTTAAGCTCTTACGCCGCAATCAAAGATATTCATAAATATTTTCAATGTGCAATTTAACGAAATTTGTCACGGCGACCAAATTTTATGACAAAATTTGTCAAAAGATTTAGTATTTTCTTGAATTTCACGTAAGTGAGATTGAGGTCTGAAAACTCGTAACTGGTCATTCCTCTTAATATTTTGTTGGGATTCGTCAAAAAAATTTCGAACGTATTAATCATCATATTGAACGTCCGATCAGCTGTGGCAAGAATTCATAAGGTAGAAAATGTCCGAAAGTGTATTAAACAATTGTTCAAATTATATTTTAAGCAATTCACATGTCGATTTTTATCACGTAGAAAGAAGAATTTGTAATCGCAAAACTCCTTGATGAATTTTTTAAATAATACACTGTCAAATAATATAAATTAGTCAAAGTATTCCACCTTTTAATCCATAAAAAATTTAAACGTCCGATATAAAAAAAAAACTAGGAATGTTTGATAACATTACGTTGAAAACACCTCAATTGAGGATTTTACGTTTGCAGTGTTTCTTGCAGTTCAAAGTTTGCAAAATAAGAAAATTATAAACAAAGATTGATTGTGAATAATTGTCAATTGATGAATTTTTTCTACATAATACTGCCGAACAATTGAATTTATTAAAAATATTTCAGGTTTTAACATGTAAGATAATTTATACGTCGGTTGCAACGAAAAAGCGTTGAATATTTGACAATATTACGAGAAAAAAAATCATCAAAAACTTTTAAGTTCGCAGTTTTACGTTTTTTTGTTTGACAATTCTCTTTTAACATTTAAAATAATCTACTGTATTACTTAGAAAATTTATTATGTGGGTTATTCCACAAAGTGTCGATTTTTCCACAGGACGTAGTAGATTGTTTTAACATAATAAAGAAAATCTACACTATGGAATAATTTACCTATAATTAGAACAACTGTTTAATACAGAATAGGACATTCTCTACTCTTATGTATTCTTGGCTGTGCGCAAATCATTCTCATGCAAATTATGTATTACGTGAGTTTTATAATAAGATTTCGTACGCAAATTGATTTGCAAAAAACTTTTTTCGCGTAATTGCTTTAAAGTCCAGATGAATGATACTTAGGGCAAAGTTTTGTATTTAACACTAAATAAAGGTTCTTTATTTAGTGTTAAATAAGCTTTTTAATAATGATTCTTTTAAAAACACATCATTACACGTCAGGATTTTGAGAACCCCCAAAATGTCATATAGTATTTGTGATCAGATATATGTTTTGCTGTGTGAAAATAGTTGTGGGAGGAGCTAAAAATTTTCGATCTCTACTTTCATTGAAGATCATTTTTTTCCAATCTTTAATTGGCTAAAAGTGATTCTATAACGTCATAACTCTGTGAAATGAACACAAAATCTTCAACACTGAACAACTTCCATTTAAATGGGAGGAATTTAACCATCGTGTAAATTAAAATAAAGAAGTTATTATAAAGAATTAGCTTTGGGGATTTGCTTAAGTTGCTTAGAGAACTATGGTTTACAATATATTGTTAAAGTAGTTTATGATTTTTCATGATAACTTAAATAATAATGTAATGTAATCAATTCTCATTTTTGTTGCGTTTAAATATAATATAAATTATATTCTTAAATTAATTCACTGAATATAGTGGAAAATAGTGAATATGGAGCTAAGAATTTGTAGCTGCGAAAGCCAAGCCCTTAAATGTTTATTTAAACATGAAATGTTTATTTGATGTTGGCTCAGAATACTAATATTTTTTTATCAAACCACATGCACAGTTTTTTAGCTCCTAAAATCTATTGTAAATTTTAAATTTAGAGCCGCTAAATTGAACATTTTGAGACCAAAACTTAAAGTTACTAGAATTGCCAGAAGTTATCACTATAATGTCTCACTATAATTCATTAAAGCAATCAAAATTATCATTTTTGGAAAATTTTGAAAAGTCTAAAAATATTTCAACGGCTCCAAAGGTACCAAAATTATATGTTAATTTGGTATTTAGGTTCGGAAAATATTCCTCAACTGGTTGCCATGGCTTTTGCGGATGAAACGACCGGGTACTCATTTGTCCGGGGGCCCTCTTGCCGAGTTTTTAGGGTGCGTATCTTCCCAGGTACATATTTTCCTGTTATTTATTTAATATTTTTGTTAACTTTTTAGAAAGAAGGTAATGCTAGCAACATTAAATACTAATACTATACTATAATTTACTTGTACTCCTTTCAACATTTTTTTAGCTCCTTGAATATTTTTTTCTCAAGTTTTGCAATAGGTTTTTCCCATTGCTACTGATTTTACTTTCTTAATTGGGTCCTAAAATCCTTGTTGTAATATTTTATTCCACTAAAACTCAATTTCTCAAGTTATCCACTTCACCACTGAACTAAACTTAAAACCCAAATAAATAACATATTTATATCGGTTTCTAGTTTTCAACACTCACAGAAGACTGTTTCAAATTTCTACCAGACTAAAACTCGATTTTTTGAGCTACGCGAAAATCTTTCCCCTGCTCTATTGAACTGCATTTGAAAACAGTTTATATCGTTGTTATTATTCCCAGTTGTCCAAAGTCCCAGCTGCAAATTTTTACACTATTAAATCTTGATCTCTCAGCCTATATGTGAGAGCCTATATGTCTCCCACTGTGCCACTACTGACCTGCACTTTAAATCCTGTATAAACCACACATTTATGTCGTGTTCTAATTTTTTAACAGTCACTTGGAGTTCTTATTAAGAAATGTGTGTGTCCAAACGTACTTTCTTGAGCTATGCAAGAATGTTTCACAGCGCCACTGACTCGCACTTTGAAACAGTTTTACATCGTTTGGTGCTTTAAACAGTTAAACAAAATGGTGCTCCGGAGGATTTAGGGTCAATAGAGTCTTGGGAACTTGAAGCTGGAGCTTGGAGCTAAAAATAGGGAATTTGGAGCCATAGATGGAGAACTTGAAGCCGTAGGTGGGGAACTTGGAGCCGTAAGTTGGGAACTTGGAGCCAAAAATAAAAATTGCTAAAACGTGTAACTAAGCCTAAGCCGAAGCCTAAATCTAATCCCAAACCAATTTTTTCTTAAAGGCTCCAAGTTCCCATTGCTTGTGGCTCCAAGTTCCTAAAAATTTCCAATGGCTCAAACTTCCCTGCTTGTGGCTCTAAAGACCCCGTACCCTCCAGAGTCCTTGCCGCATTTTTTTATCCTGCTAAAACCAGATCTACAAACCTGTGTAAGCGTCCTTCCACTGCGCCACTGATCTGTACTTTAAAACGGTATACACGACAGATTTATATAGTTTTTAGATTCTTAAAAGTCACTCAGAGTTCTTGCAACGTAATGTGCGTGTTAAAGGAAACTTGATCTGCCAACCTGTGTGAAGCGAGAGCCTTTCCACTATGCCACTAACATGCACTTCAAAAACCGTTTCAATGGCAGATTAATATCGTTTACATTCTAGATTCTTAACAGTCACTCAGAGCCCTTGTTGAGAAATGTGCGTGTCCAAAAGGAAACTTAATCTCGCTCGTGAGTTATGTGAGAGCCTTTCCATTGCTCCATTGACCGGCACTTCAAAACCGTTTAAACGACAGATTTATATCGTTTACATTCTAGATTTTTAACAGTCACTCAGAGCCCTTGTTGAGAAATGGGCGTGTTCGAAAAGAAAATAAATCCCGTTAGTATGTGAGAGCCTTTCCACTGATTTATTGACCGGCACTTCAAAACCCGTTTAAAAAGAAGATTTATATCAATTATATTCTAGACTCTTTACAATCACTCAGAATCCTTTTGCAAGCCCACGAGAAAACTTGATCTCTTGAGCTATCGAGAATTTTTCGACTGCGCCACTGAACTGCACTTTAAGACAGTTTTATATCATTTTAGATATTCTCAATAGTGCTTATAAATCCTGATTGCAAGTTTTTACGCTGCTTAAACTTCATTTATATCGTTTATATTCCAGATTCTTAACAGTCACTCTGAGTCCTTGTTGAGAAATTTACATGTCCAAGAAGAAACTTGATCGGCCAACCTATGTGAGAGCCCTTCCACTGCGTCACTGAACTGCCCTTTAAAATCCGTACAGACTTACATAGTTTATATTCTAGATTCTTAACAGTCACTCGGAGTCCTTGTTGAGAAATGTGCGTGTCCAAGAGGAAACCTCTCAGGACACGGTGGAGAATGGCGACGACGCCAGCAGCGTCCTAATTTCCAACATCGCCAGCCGGCGCAAAGCGTCGCTGGATTTAGAAAACCGGATCTACAACTGCATTTTGCCGTATTTAAAGGATCCCGGTATGCACGTTTTTTTACAACATAAATAACTCTGATTTTTTTTTAATTAAATAACAGGTAAAACTAATTGTAAAATATTTAAAAGAGAAAAATAAACTGAAACCAGGTTATTGGTTAGAGAAATATACTGCCGTTTAGCATAGCCTAGCGCAAACTTCATAACCTATTTCCTAGCTAGATTCATAGCAATTCTAAACAAATTGGCCTTGTTTTAGATATACACAGTCTTAATTTTTCTCCGCTCATTATTTTTTTAACAAATTAAAAAAACTATATTATTAGCATTTTTCGAATAATAAAAATACTTCAATTGTGCCATCATAAAACTCATACTTTGAAGTGTTTATTCAAATTAGGCACTGGTTAGAATGACCTATGTCAAATTATGTATTTGTTTCGAAAAATTTAGAAAATATAGTCCGTTTCAGTGTAAAACCTAAAAATATTTCCAAACATTTTTTACATTTATTATACTGTAATTAATATACTACTACAAAAAATTTATCAGTCCTATCAAATATTCAATCAAGCAAAACTGACAGTAAAACAAAATCAAATAGAATCAAATATTCTATTTGATTTAATATGCGAATATATACAAAGATATTTTAATTTAAAAGACTTTTTTCGTGTTTTTCTTAATTTTTTCTATAGTTGTAGCTATCGGCAATAATAAAAACATCAAAAGTAATAAATTATTATTTATAAAGTATATAACATCATTCGCTTCAAAACTAATATATTTTTTTAATTTTTCTAAATCCAAAATTTTTATAACCGTACGTTTGGCAGATTATCTATCATTACGATAATACTATTAGCATTTTGAACATTCAATAGCAAGATATATCAGAGTCGAAAAATCCGAGTACAAACAGTTTATTGTAATCCTGCACAAATTTTACTCCGACTTCAAAAGTACATAAACACATACACACTACGACTTCAAACACATAAAATACGATACTTTTCGAAAAATTATCTATTTTGTCAAAAATTCGAACAGTCAAAACTAATAAGTATATTATTAAAACAATTCATTTAGTGTGCGTGCATTCTATTTTGAAAGATGCCGCATGTGTAAAATAATTTTTTATTCTCTGCCTCATCTTTCTGTAGTTTAAAACAATGTCTATCGACAAGAATAAAACATAAAAACACCAGAAGTCACTATTTCTAAAATGTCTAAATTTATTTTAAAGTGAATTCCGCTTAAAAGTGGGGTGCGGAGTCTTCGTCAAAACTTTTTCTCTTCGATTTTGATAATTTTTTTGTGAAAAACTTATTCCTGCCTCAAACAGCCTACAAAAGTTTTTTCAACAAAATATCTTCAGTGGTTCAGGAGTTCACCCTCGACATGGCATTTTTTGACAATTCCGTACGTGAAAGATTGCTCAATGGATATAACGACTCACGTCACAAATTATGCACTCAACGAAAGCGGCTATTTTCTACTTTAATTTGGTACCTTAAGCGTTTTGATTGGTGCAGTATTTGTGGAAATATTGCGTTTCTCGTACAAAAAACCCGCAATTTTTTTTGTTAAAAACAACAAACGACGGCACAAATTTTGTGAAGTTTGCCCAACCATTCTTTCCTTTACTTCGTGTTTTTAGCGAAAAAACCAAGTGTTTTTTGTACGAGAAACGCTATTTCGTGACAAATATTGCAACTTAACGATCAAGGTATCAAATTAAAATAGAAAGTAGCCGCTTTTTTGTGTGCATAATTTGTAAATTAAATCGTTATACTGACCAATCTTTCACGGTCAGAATTGTCGAAAAACACCATTTTTGGGGGTTTATAACTCTTTAATCAATGGATATATTTTGTTGCAAAAATTTTTGTGGGCTATTGGGGGCAAGGGTAAGGTTATCACAAAAAAATTATCAAAATCGAAGACAAAAAGTTTGACTCCGCACCGCATCTTTAAGTTTTCCATTGCTTGGAGTAAAGCATGTAGCTTTTATGATTAGGCCATATATTGGCCCACTGCTCAATATTGCCATATATTTTCTCTATTGGCCATATATTGGTCCATCCCAATTTATGATTGTTCATTTCGCTGTTTATAGCAATCAATCAAATAAACAATATTGTTAACTTTTGAATATTACAGAGTCGGTGGATCCTGGCATACACAGCATGATCGTAATGCTACACAGACTGCACTCGGATCTCAAAACCATCACCACCCACATGGAAAACGAGGATGAGGCTAAGGCGGCAGAAAATGACTGGAAGTTTGCAGCCATGGCGGTGGATCGACTCTGCCTTTGGCTGTTTACCGTGTTTATCATCGCAACGTGTTGCATCCTCCTCATGGCACCAAACGCGACAAAAGCTTCAAGCTGAAGCGTTTTAATATGTAAAAGTTCACTTTGCCTGTGACTGTTCACAGTGTTTATCAAAGCCACGTACGGCATGTTTGTCATGGCATCTCACATGACTAAAATCAAACTGAAGCTAATAGAAGACAGAATTTACCTGTGGCTATTCACCGTGTCTATCATCCCACATGTTGCATCTTTCTCATGGCGCCGAAATTTATTTTAAAGGTTTAACCTAAAACCTTTTGGCGTTTAAGAGTCGATTCTTCCTGCAGATATTCACTGTTTTATCATCGTCACGTGTGGCATCCTTTTCACGATTCTTAATCTAGTAAAAGTTGAAGCTAATAGAAGACCGACTTTACTTGCGACTGTTCACTGTGCTCATTATTGCCACGTGTTGTATTCTCCTCATGGCAGCAAAAGTGACTAAAGGTTGAATCTTAAACGTTTTGACGTTTAAAAGTAGCCTCTGCCTGCGACTGTTCATCCTGGTCATTATTTCTAGATGTGGCATTGTCCTCAATGCTCCTAACGTGACTAACAGGTGAAGCTGATAGAGGAGCGATTTCGCATGCAACTATTCACCTGCTCATCATCTCCACGTAGTATCCTCCTGGCCGCTTTAAACATCACTAAAGATTTAAGGTACTTTTTAACAGTAAAAAGTCGGGAATCTGTCTGTGGTTGTTCACCATGTTTACGTGTAGAAATCTTTTTCGCCCAAAGCTTTATTAAAGGTTGAACCAAAAGAGGACCACTCTATCTGTGACTTTTCACTGCATTCATTCTTGCCACATATGGCATACTCTTCATGGCTACCACTGTGACTAAAATCTAGACTTGAAGCCTTTTGAGTTGCAAAAGTCGTCGCTTAGAGGGTAAGCATTATCGGTCAACCAATGTATAAATATTTTTTGCCATATTTTTACATCAGTGCTTTTAAAACTTTTAAAAAAGCCTGATTTGGAATTAAAGTAGCCAAAAAGTTTTGCCACCACAGTTGTGGAACTACTGCTCTTCTGGATATGCATTGTGTTCTATGCTCCTCTGGATACCTTATGCACCAAGCGCTGTTAAAAGCTGAAACGAACGCGTTTTTACAGGAGGTAAAATTATCGCCGCTAGTCAAGATTCAAACGTGATTTTTAAATTGCAGAATTTTTTGTTTCTAATAAATATAAACTTTAAAGAAAAGAAAAAAAATGGTACGGGGTCTTTAGAGCCATAAGTAAGGAACTTGGAGCCGCCGGAAAAAATTTTTATCTTTTTTTAGGCTTTGCTTAGGCTTAGGAATAGGTTTGAGCGATGTTTATTTTTGGCTCCAAGTTCCCTCGGCTCTATCGACCCTAAACCAAAAAAAATAGTGGATAACGCAGCAATATTGCCGCTGTAATTATGGCTGTGGTGGCATTTGTGACCACTCACACATCATCACCACTTGTGGCCTTCTCTACGGCGATGCAGTAAACATACCTAAAACTGAAGTAGTAACGTTTTCATGATAAACAAACGAAGACATGAGTGTAAATTTAAACATATTGTTCTTATTTTTTGTAGCAACGCACAAAATTAGTATTGTATTACTAAATATATCGATAAAAACGAAGGTCAGGAAAAGACTGCATAAGGCTACAAATTTCTAGTCGCTCTCGCGATATTATAGTGCCTACTGTTTTTCATCATCAGGGTTGAAATAATCACATTTTAACAACCGAAAAATAGAAAATCAAAAACAAAAGCATTTATTTCAATCTAAAATATAAAAATTACTGTACCCATAGTTTTAATCTTATTAAAAAAAACTAGCAAAGAACACGTTTTAATTTGTTATCATATTTCTTTTACATTTTATTTAATAAACAACTTTGTCATTGGGAATAATATTACAAACAATATTATGTTTTGTCATATTATTTTGTCTGTTATTGATTTATGTGTCAAATCCTTGATACGAGTTCTTGCCGAAAAAGTATGAATTTAAACTACATATATTTGTACTTTTTTTGTCATTTGTAATAAATTAATATATTAATAAATAGTAATTAAACCGCTTATTTTTATATAACATAGACTTACATCCGCATCTGCAATATTTACTATAAATGTCCGGTATTGAATTATTGTGCTACATAATGGGATTTAATGCCGTTGGAGTCAAGATATTTTAGAGCTGAAAATTGGAGCTGAAAATGAAAACTTAGAGTTGGAACTAAAACGGAAGCTATAACCTTAGAGTACAACAAATGAACTGGAATCTGTTTCAAAGTCTCAGGCAAAGCCTAACGTTTTTTATTTTCAGCTCTGAGTTCCTATTTTCGCTGCTGACGGCTGCAAGCTCCTTGCTCACAGCTTAAAGAACCTTGTACCGATGATTAATACACTTATGTTGAACGAAAAAATAAGCGGTTAAAATAAAAAAAATTATAAAAATATAAAAATATTATTCAACCAGGGGCCTATTTCATAAAAATCTTTGTTATTGTAAATTAATAAACGCATTGAATTTCTTCTTATTTTATTAATTAAAAAATTCGTACGTAACTGTGAAATTTACGGAATTTACAGACATGTAATTTTTTTTAATTCTAAACGCAATTTTATTAATATACTTTTTAATTAAAAATACAAAAAAATATGCGTTTATTAATTTACAGCTGTAAATTAATTACAAGCAATGTTTATGAAATAGGCCCTAGGCGAATAGTGGAAATTATTCTTACCAAGTTTCCCTGAAATACATATAACAATAACTATAATAATAATTTTTTTCAAAACAGCAACTACAACTGCAACTGCAACTGCAACTACCAGACTCTTCGCGGCTAAATTTTCCAGGGAGACAAATAAAAATTGTTCACAAACACTAAATTAAACTTAAAATTTACAAATTCAAACCTTTCGGAATGGCTTAAAATCAATTGTAAAATATGTTTGAAAATAACTGGAAATTTTTTTGGACATTCTAATTATTGATGCAACTAAAGCGCCTAAAAACTTTTGCTTGCTACTTAGTTTTTTTTGACACATAAGCAAAAAAATTAAGGTCGATGAAGTTGGGAGAACTTTGGAACTGTAAATTCGAGCCAATAATAGGTAACTTAAAACTGTAGGTGGGGAAATTAGAAGCGTAAGCTAGAAAAATTGAGCCGATGATAAACGTACTCAAACCGTATGCCTAAGCCTAAAGCCAAAACCATTTTTTTATTTGAAGCTACAGTTCCTATTTTTTACAGCCCTGATTCAAAATAGTTTCCCACAGCTCACAAATTCCTACATACTGCTCTAAAGATCCCGTCCCAAGCAAAATTCTAAATTCAAGCTAAATTTTATAATTTTAAATTTTTATTTAATATAGTGTGTTTTTGAAGAATGTTAAAATTTTTTGGGGCAAACGGAAAAAGGCAGGTAAACGGCAATTTAGCGTGACCGATAATATTTCGTTTCGTTTAAAATTTGTTTTTTTATTTCAAATATTCTGATTCATTTAGCTGTAGTATGACGAAATGGGCCTAATTTTTGTGAATTATCTGAAATCAAACCACTCTGCGTATTTGCTTAAGTATTGGTTATTAACAAAACTTTGGATAATAATAGCAAAATTATATTATATTATATTAGGGAAAAATATGCAACTCCGTCTTGAAATTCAAACGATTTGGTATAATATTTTGAATACTCCATTATGTTCAAAAAATGGCAAAATAATTGCTATTATTTAGGCAAAAGTCATGCAAATGGGTATTGTTTAAAAATTAGCAGTGTTTTGCGCACATTCTAGCATGCTAACTAGTACGCATTGCATATTGAAGCACACTACACTTTTAATAGCAGTCTTATATGCGCATATTATGCCCATAAAAGAGCACAGTTGTCGTAAACAAATGAAATAAACCGCATAAAAGGCTATACTATCCAGTTCGCACACCGTACACAATACAGTACACTTATAATAATCATATACAGAAAGAAAATACAACGTAATACATAAAAACATTTTGTTGACGTAATACACGTAAAACCAATTAAGGCAGTGTTTAAAAAAAGACACCAAATTGTGTCACTTCAAAGACGGAGTTGCATATTTTTCTCTAAAAGTGCGGTACCGAGTTAAACTTTTTGTCTTCGATTTTGATGATTTTTTGTGAAAACGTTACCCCTGCCCCCAATAGGCCACAAAAATTTTTTCGCTAAAAGATCCTTATGGGTTCAGGAGATATGACCTCCCTCCCTCCAAAAAACGTGTTTTTTAACAAAAATATATAATATACCGAAAAATGTGCAACTCCTATATAAAAAAAGTACAGAAAAGGTGGCCTTTATAATGAGCCTCTCCATTTAAATGACACTCTCCACTATAATGGCATAGTAGCCATTTTAATTCGGCGAGTTAAAATGGAGAGGAAGCTATTATAATAGCCATTTATTGACTTAATTTCACTTCGTATATACTCACAAGTCTAATACTGTCCGGGCCGCACGAGTTTCTGCGTGTTGGCTTAATTCTGTCCAACACGCAGAAACTCGTGCGGCCCGGACAGTATTAGACTTGTGAGTATATACGAAGTGAAATTAAGTCAATAAATGGCTATTATAATAGCTTCCTCTCCATTTTAACTCGCCGAATTAAAATGGCTACTATGCCATTATAGTGGAGAGTGTCATTTAAATGGAGAGGCTCATTATAACGGCCACCTTTTCTGTACTTTTTTTATATAGGAGTTGCACATTTTTCGGTATATTATATATTTTTGTTTTTAATAGCAAAAACAAAAAGTTTTTGTGCAAAAAGAGCGGGATTTTTTTGGAAAAACCCAGAAAAAAATTTATACCTATAACCTAAAAAAATAAATTAAAAAAAAATTAATAAAAAATCAAAATAGACAAAAGGCCAAATTAATTAGAAAGAGTATAAAAATATATAAAAACAAAAACAAAAGTTACACGTTTCTGCGCTTCTCTGGACTTGTAATGGAAAAATAGTTGCGCGTCGTCAGCAGAGGCTATTCTACTTATTTTACAACTAGAAACAAGCTGAAAATTTTAATAAAACAATTTTAGTAAAATTATTAAAAAAAAATTTTTAAATTCTGTATTTAAAAAATCACCGGTTTTTTTGCACGGGAATCTCAATATCTCGACAAATACTGCATCAATCGTAACAATCAAGGTATCAAATTTAAGTAGAAAATAGTCGTTTTCTTTCAGTAAAATTTTATAACGTAAAATTTTTGACTCACTGAGAAATTTTTCAACAACAGAATTTTAAAAAAACGCGATTTTTTTTTTTTGGGGGGGTCACATCTCCTAAACCATTGAGGACACGGGTAAGGTTTTTACAAAAAAATCATCAAAATTGAAGACAAAAAGTTTGACTCCGTACCGCATCTGTAATATTATATATTATTACATATTTTTAATACTAGCACCTGGGGTAACACAAAACTATCCCTTTCGCTACAATCGCGTACATATACATACGGAATTTATTTCTTTACTTTTTAATTAAGAGTTGTATAATTCTCTGCCAGCATCAAAGAAAACAACTGGAAAGCCTTGAAGTCAAGAAAAGTGAATACCCACGGAAATCCTGCAATTTTTAATAATTTTTAATTAAACATAAAAAATTTTTAATTATCAATGCTTTACGACCTATTTGACGACCACGTAATAACGCCTCCTTAGATGTAAGCCATAAGGTGGAAGAACGAAAAATCGCTGTTTCGTCATTATGCAGTAAATTATACGTTTTAGGAAGCAATATAAATTTTTTAGCAAATAAATTAGTCTGTTGCGGTTCTTAGAATCCTTGCGGACCTCATTTTGGCAAAAATGATCGATTCGAGCAGAGATTTTTTGTTTTGTTCTTTTTTCGCTATTTATAGAAAAACTCTTTATTTTATCTTTGAGCGTTATTTGACTGTAAAAATAAGGACAGTCTATTTCTGATAACGACCGTTTATATTAGCATATCATTGCCATTTTGTCGGAAATTTTTAAAATTATAAATTGAAGAAAAAAAACAAACACGGAAGTTGTTTTCAATATTTACAAGTGCAATGTCACCTTAATCAATGCATATTTAGTTCATATACAATTAACATATGTACAATTACTATGATAATTTAGCTAATAGAACGAACTTTAGAGAATCAATCTTAGAGCTAGGAAAATTTCTGAAAATATTCATTTCTAAATTTGCGTAAAACTATTATTTCGCGAAGAAAAATCCTTATTTGTTTTGTTCTAGATTATTATTTTTTCTAACAGGATTGTATTTCTTAGTTTATTATTATTAGAACTTAAATAGACTTTTGATTGACGCGTTAACATTAAAGTTGTTAAATAGATTTTATACCATATTTACCAATTAAACCCATTGATCAAAAACAAAAGAAAAAATTGTCTCATTTCCAAAACATGGTGACAATAAAAGGCCTGTAAAATTTTAAATTTGTTCATCTCTGATGTTTTATAAAAGCTTATAAATATATATTTGTAAATTTTGTAAAAATTGTTTTATAACGTTATACAATATTGCATTAGACGTATGGTAGCGTAGAGATTTTTTTACAATGGTTTTTAATTTTTAACTGTTTTTTTAGTTTTATTTCTCCCTCATATCATTTATTATGTTTAAAGATATGCTAAGTATGTGGGTGACTGATTCTTAATTGAATTTCGAAAAGCATTTTTTTAAAAAAGGTGAGTAAAAAAGTAGGTGGAAAATTTTTTATCAAAGTGAAAAAAAAATCTAAAATATTTTTATTGATTGTTTTTTTAAATATAAAAACTGCTTATAAAAACTGTTTATAGATTTTAAGTATGAGCAGTTTAATTATTGCTCAATACTGTTTTGTACCAGTACTTTTTAAATTATAACCTGTTCAAACGTGAATACATTATCCTTTTGTGATACTATTGTTTTGTGTAAGAGTCGGGTGGCAAACGCAATTTACACAAGACCCTTATGTATCGTACTGCTTTTGACAGCACTGTTTTGTTGCAAAGTCTGGCGTGCGTACTGTTTTTTGCGATCCGCGACTTTTCGAGGTACTATTTTATGTACTACTCATATACGTGGGTACCCTTTTAAAGTATACAAAAATTCGGCGATCTGTAGAATTTCTATTTTTAGTAGTTTAAAATTTTTATTAGAAAAATTCATTAAAAAACACCAAAATTAGTAATATATCTTTTTATTATGCTTTTTTACCTCTATTATATCCTAAATTAAAACTAATGTCATACTGCTTGCCAACGTGGCAAAAAGTTAAGTAAGTAAGTAAGTTATTCTAGCAAGAACTTTAATACTATACCGGATTTAAAATCCCAAAATCTAACAATAATTCAAAACAAAAACACGCAAGCCAATCACGGTTAACATCATCATCACAAGAGTGATTTGCTAAAAAATGATTCAAAGGCTTACTAAATCTAACCGCTTATATGAACCAGTTATATTTTTTTTTTTTGAAATTTAACAGTAGAGGTGCTGAAACTTTTTGTGTGTTATCACAGTTCAATAACAATCGTATAAGCATAATAAAAAATAAAAGAGAATATCGCACCTTCTCCAAGCTAAAAATAAATGTTTATGATTAATGGTAATGTCGTAATTTTTAAGCACGAGTTTATTTATAGGAAAATGCGCTCTTCTTTTATTTGAAACGGCCGTGTTTTTGCCGTCAAATTTACCAGGTTTTTTTTATAAAGGTGACATGCGACACCATTAGGCGTGTTGCGTTTTTGTTTTTTTTAGAGTTTTTTTAAACTCAGTTTATATAAAATTTGAAGTTTTTAAAAATCAGTTTTATTGAATTTTAATTATTTCCGCTTATTGCGCTTTGTAAAGTTCATGTTAGGTTGTAACCTTTAAAATTCACCCTCATTTTTAAATGAATTTTTTTTCATTAGGGTTAAATTACTCGAAATTATTTAATTAGCTTATATTTAAATCAAATATTCAATAAAAAAATAAAATATTAATTTGGGTCATTTATACTGAGAGTTTCATAAGATTTTTGAGGAAAAAATCCTTAAAAAATAAAACATTAAAAATTATCAAGAGGTTTAAACAATGAGCCAAATTAACATAAAGTGAACACACGTTTAGTAGACCGGGCCCAGGCTGCGCGTGGGCATTTGCGACTACACACAAAAGCACATCCACACGGGCACGCACACAAACACTCAAACGAACGCACACACACACGTACGCAGACACATGTACGCGCGCATGCACGTATGCACGAACGCACGCACGCAAACACGCACGCACGCACACACACACACACACACACACACACACACACACACACACACCCACACACACACACACACACACACACACACACACACACACACACACACACACACACACACACACACACACACACACACACACACACACACACACACACACACACACACACACACACACACACACACACACACACACACACACACACACACACACACACACACACACACTTACACATCAATTATTAACGTTTTTAAATAGTAGCATGATGAAAATCGCAAGTTTTTACTATTATGTATTTGTTTTTAAAATTTTTTGTAATAAATTGATTCATAAAGTTTAAATTTATCATAAAACTTTTGTCAAAATTTTAAAATCAAGCTTTAAACTAAATTTGAAAACTTACAGGTCAAATAATAGGCCATTAAAGGTTACATGATTTGTGTTGTTTTTTGTTTTAAAAATTTCACTTTTTGGGAAAACAAAATAGTTTGTATTGTAAATGAAATTGTTTTAAAACTTTTACCCATATGATAAATTGGAAAAAAAGCCCTGCAATTGTAGCAATTGATCTACTTCTGGGGAATAAAAACTTCAATGTAGCGATGATAATAAAACTAAGAGATTTAAAATAATTTATTGATAAAACTTGAACGTTTCGGCCTCAACTTAGGGCCATCCTCAGCAACAGTATCTAAAACAAACGAAATTGTAAAACGTGATAAAAACCGAACTTTAAACGTCAGTAATACAAAGTAAAGAAAAACACGCGAATAAAATATGAGATCTAAAATTGTATAGAAATATAAATGTCACGCTTGTAAAGCTGTGTATTTTGGCGAAATATCTTGCCACTTCTCAGTTAGAATCTCTGAACATACGAAAATCTCTCACTTAACTGGAAACTCGCTAAACAATAGACTAAAATCGTCTATTTACAACAATACTTTATTATGTAATGTACAAACTAGGTTACCATCTTAAAGATTTTTCTATTGTGTCGTCCGCTCAAAATGAGTTTTTTCTCAAAATAAAAGAAAGTTTCTGTATTCAATGTTACAAACCTGAGATTAATGATCAGGAACACTTGAGTTTATTGTGTTTTTAGGACCGTTGCATAGTTTATTTTTAAGTTTATTTTTAAGCTCACTTTAATCATAGTTTTAATTTTTTTAATTTTTTGATACAGATAGTCATATTTTAAACTTTTCTTTTGTAACTAATTCCATTATTTTAGAATAAGTTTTAGTAATAATTTCTGACGTGTTTTAGTCTGTAAGTATTATCGTAAATTATAGTGTGGTTTTATATTTCCCGCCTTGTTTATGCTTTAATTTATTTTATTCGCGTGTTTTTCTTCTCTTTGTATATTGTACTCACGTTTAAAGTTCGGTTTTTGTCATGGTTTACAATTTTGTTTGTTTTAAATACTTTTATGGCCCTAAGTTCAGACCGAAACGTTTAAGTTTTATGAATAAATTATTTCAAATCTCTCAGTTTTATTATTATCGCTACCCTGCATTTGTTTTTTGTAGGAATGAAAAGAATTATATCTTTTTGAAAAAAATTTAAATTAAGAAAAAAATATTCAAAATTATTTCTGCTATGGTTTGATATATATTGTAATTATTTGACTTTTGTTTGATTGGTTTAGTCTGAATTTTTTTACATATATGGAACATTTAAGATATCAGAATAATAAATATGGAAAGTATTGAAAAAATTTAATGGACAACATAAAGCCTTTCAAAATCAATTACTAGGCATAATTTTATTTAAAAGGAACTTATTATCTGCAAAACACATTAATGACATTGAACTGATTGAAAATGTTTTGTCAAATTGAATTTTCAAATTGTAGTCGCTAATTTGTTGATTCTACAATTTTTAAATGTAAACTAAAGTGAAGTTTCATAAATAGTATACAGAATGTTCTATGCTAAAAAAAACTATACCTTAATTCTCTGCAACCATAAAAAGCTATAAAAATTGCTATTATCTATATCTTAGTTTAAAATAGTCTACAAGCTCTACGTTTACGTCTACAGTCTACGTTTAGAAGCTCTGAAGCATTGTTGAAGCTTTAAAACTCTGCTTTGTTTTGACGTGTAAATTTCAAAAATAACTATAAAGCAATGCGATAGAATTTTTTGTTAAATTTTTTTCATGAGTATTTTTTCAAAATCTAATAAAAACCCCACAAAATTCTTCAAAAGTACGAATAGTACAACTTAAAACATCATTTACGATTAAATAAGATTAAAATTATTCATACAAAGAGCGGAATTCTGCAGTTCAGGGCTGTGTAACGTCCAGAAATATGAGGCCGAATAAATTGAGTTTTTGAAAGAAAGATTGCGAAACAATTTGCTGTTTTTAGCTTTTTTCGCTGAAAAATGAGCGATACAGGACTTGAACCTGTAATCTCCAGCCTCATTGACTGACGTGCTGCGTTACACCATCGCTCGACAGTGTTACATTACAACTCGTATTTATAAGACGTCATATTTCTGAAACATTAACACAGCGGGAGTTGTGACACCTTCCCACCAAGATTGAAGCGCGCAGCCTTCCAATCTGACAACCATATAAGGTCCGAGCCACACGTCCACCACTAGTCCACCCACGCCCTGCTCCTTAGCTAACCCTAGTTTCCAACGCTTTCGCTCACGGCAAGGCGGGCAAGGGCACATATGTGGTGTACCTATGGACTTGTATCGCTCACCAAATGTAACGTCCAGAACTATGAGGCCGAATAAATTGAGTTTTTGAAAGAAAGATTGCGAAACAATTTGCTGTTTTTAGCTTTCTTCGCTGAAAAAATGAGCGATACAGGACTTGAACCTGTAATCTCCAGCCTCAGTACCTCATTGACTGACGTGCTGCGTTACACCATCGCTCGACAGTGTTACATTACAACTCGTCTTTATAAGACGTCATATTTCGACACACGCACACACACACACACACACGCGCGCGAACACACACACACACACACGCGCGCGCGCACACACACACACATACACACACACATACACACACATACACACATACACACACAAACACACACATACACACACAAACACAAACACACAAACACACACACACACACACACACACACACACACACACATACACACAAACACACATACACACATACACATACACACAAACACACACACAGACACACACACAGACACACACACACACACAGACACAGACACACACCGACACACACACACACACGCACACACACACACACACACACGCATACACACGGATAAGCACGCATGCGCGCACACAGAAAGACAGGCAGACATGTAGAGACACAGGACACAGACAGACCAATCAGGAATACTACATGAAATTTTAAAGGTCCTTAAATTCTGACGTGATCCAAGAATAATTTATTGTTATATCGTGCGATTATATTTATATAATCAAAACAAATAAGATGTTTTAGATAGTATGCAATGGTGTTTATAAAAAATGTGTAAGTTACAAGACGGTAAAGAATATAACATGCAGATATAAATATATTGTGAAAGGGGTAGAACTAATTTTATTTATTGAGAACAATAATTGAAATTGTTAAATATATTGACTCAATTATTACTATAAGAATAATTATTATTATTTGTTTTATAGAAAAATTTCCAGCTTCCAACTCGGATGGTAAGCATTTAATATTGTTTTATTCATTTACGGACATAATAGTTTTAAAATAAAAAAATTTCGAATTCTAGACAAGATTTAAATAAGCGTTTTTTACTGTAGGCATAAGGGTAGCCAAAAAATAAAATGGCGAAAATCACAAAATAAAATTTTAAAAAAATCTTAGTTTTTTTAGTTTTAGCCTTCAATTAACAAAAGTTGCTCGCTACACGATAATTTTATTCACTATGTTGCTTTAATATATCAGTCTATTAATCAATAAGTGATTTATTATATCAGTTTGCGCTAAAAAATTTAGGTTTTTCGAATAATAGTCACAATAAAAAAAGAAATCAGAACTAAAAGAGTATTTTCGTTAACAATGATTTTGAAATTAGCAATAATAAAGTTGAATTTGATCTTTTGAAACTAATTTTAGCGCTGCATAGAGTTTGTTAATGTTCTGGTTGTAAAACTTCTCAAAATTTAATAATTAAAAAAAAATCTATTTCAAACTTTTGAGTATAAGAAATTTCTGTAATTGAAACATTAAAATAGGAAACCAAAAACGCGAGTAGCGTTGTACCTACAAAGCAATATTTGAAACCGCCAAATGTTCCTGGCTGTTTTTCTATTTTTCTTTTATATATCATTGGCGCTGGTTGTCATTATACCTTCTTCTTACACTGAAAAACCCATATTCAGAATTAAAGCTTGCACAAAATTGATGTGACTAAAAAACTTTAGGTGACCATATCTCGCTACCGGTACTGTCGATGTATACAAGAACTTTATTAGTGTAAATCATTCAAATTACATTTTACATATACACTAATGTATTTATCGTCTTAATCAACCTTTCTGTTAGGAGTGAAATATTTTCACCAAAAATTTTAGGTATTAGGTACACACAGTATTAGGTACACGAAATTTATCACAAGCATGTATAGTATTAGTAAAATATTTTACACATTACAAAAAAGACAGCATATAAAACGTGAAAAATTATGTAGTGATGAACAACAATTTATCTGAAACAGGTTTATGCAATTTTTGTTACACAAACTATATCATGAAATAAATGTACCTGTGTCCAATCCACAAGCAACACGGTTTACTAAAATTAAATGTAAAAACAAAACAAAAAGAGAACACTGTGTTTACTAAAAATTGCTCAGGGGCCTATTTCATAAAGACGTTTGTAAGTTTTCATTTTACAAATCTCCACCTGTTTTTTGTAAATTACATGATAGAGGATATATGACTGGGCGAATATTGATAGGTCCGCGGAAATGAAATGACGTGGTTGCAACTAATCAGCGCAGAGAAGGGCACGGAGGTTGCTTCACCTGGATTACAAGTTTTAAAACTTGTATCGTGTGTTTTCCAAAAAAATTGTAAAATGAGAATTTACAAACGTTTTTATGAAACAGGCCCCAGAAGGCTAAAGATTTTTTCGAAGCTTCAGCACTAATACTAAACATTGCACCACATAAACCACTAACCACATTAGTTTTTCTTAATTTTTTTTAAAAATTACTATTAATATACAACACTGACAAAATTTTAACATTATTTTGCTAGTGCTTATGCGTTAGTGTTGTAAAAAGTAATGATTTTCTATTTTTTGAAGTAAAAGTAAAAGTAATTTGTAATTTTTCTAATTTAAGTAAAATAAAAGTAAAATTATCGGTTAAAATTTATTAAAATAAAGTAAAAAAGTAAAAGTAAGATCTTTTTTTAGTAAAAGTAAGAGTAAAAGTATAATAAAAATAATTTTGAAACAAAGCAAAACACCGGTTTTTGAAGCCTCAGAATTCCGTTTCAAAATGTTTTGCTAATTTTATAAATAAATTTTTATTTTAATATGTTTTTTGGTCCAAATAAGTAGTGTTTAGAGTGTTAGCGACTAAAAAAACTTCCTTCTGCCACTCATTTTATAATTAACCTATAGGGAATCTATTCGTTAAAATTACTTAAATTTTATTTAAATTAATTTAAGTTTTTACCGGAAAAAATTAGAATAAGAGTATTAGTAAAACTAATCAAAATTTAGAAAGTCAAATAAGAGTAAAAGTAAAAATAAGGTAATTGACTTAATTTCGGCCAACTGTTTTATTTTTTTTTGGATAAGTTTTTTCTGGTTTTTTCAATCAACCCAAAATTTGGTGTAAAAATCAAACGATAGCTATTTTTTTATTCCAGTACAAAACTTTAAAATTTATGTTACACTTAAGGATAAGTGGAGGTTTAAAGTTTGTTTTTATAGTGGCCGAAATTAAGGCGCGGGCCATTAACTTCGGCCACCTTATTCTTAGGTTATGTTCTTGGTATATATAACTTATTTTTTCCCATTTGCAAACTTTAATAGTTATTAGCAAGACTTCAAACAATAATGTCAAAACTTTAAAAAAACAAGTTTTAATAACCTGTATTTTTTGATTTTTTTTGGCTTAAAAAAACGTCAAAAAAAGTCAAACGAGCAAAAATTTTTTTATAAATACTGTAGTACGGTAATATTTTAAAACAACAAAAAGCGGCAGCTTCTTTCACCTAAATTTTAAGAGGACTGAAATTAACGGAATCTTAAAATGCGCAGTTAGTTAAACGCATTGCAAAGTTATCTTGAAGAAAATATCACAACATGAAAATTAACAATTTTGAGCCTTAAATAGAATATATGTTAAGGTTATATAGTGCTTCGTTCTAAATTTAATGCAGTTTAAACGCAAAGAAAAAATTAAGAAAGTCACAAAAATTCAATTTTTGTATAAAAATGTTGATAATGCATATGACAAAAATAAAAAAAAATTTTGAGTATCTAATTTAAATGGAATTAAAAGTCGAAAGGTCTCATTTAAATGGAACCTGGTACCATTTAAATAGGACCTTTTTTAACCAGTTTGTTCTAAATGTTTCATTTTTCCTTTATTGTATATTTTTTAAAGAAGGCATTTATCTAAAGATATTTTACAGAAGGTACCTTTTCCAGACACTGTACATTGAGTTATATACAGGTATGACTGAAATTTTTTCCTCCCCAAAGGTTGATAAATAGAAATACCTGACATCCAAAAATCAGCCTTTAAGAATGTTAGCTCATAGGTACCTAGATCAGAGGATATTATATCAGCAAAAAAGTAACAAAAATTAGTTAAAGCATGTTTTAGCTGAGGCTTGGTAATACTAAGGTTGTAAGAATATGAATTTTTAATGCATAAAATTTTTTGCTAAAAGTTTTTATTTTATTTTGGCATAACATTAACTGTATTGCTACATTTAGCCCGTTGACACACTTGCATACAAACAAAATATTTGGTACCCAATGTCATGTAATCTTTTACAGTCATGACATAGAGCGTATTTTAAGTAAAACATAAATTATTACTAAAAAAAACAAAAACTGCATAAAATAAATAAATGAATGCAACAAGAAATACTTCAAAAGAATAAAAATAATAACTGAATAAATAAATAAGCAACTTTTTTGCGTTTATTTGGAAGCCTAAGGGAATCTTTTGTTTTAGCTAAAGTACAAAAAGTAAAAATTTATGAATAAAATATTTTTTTAAAGCAGAATTGCTTAAAAATAGAATGCATTATTACAAATACATATAATCGTGAACTTTTTACTTTTATAAAATCATTAAAATGGAAGTTTATGTTAATTTTTCAGCCTTTGAGTCATTTTCTTACTAAATTATACTTTAAAGTTTCTCCAAACACTTTTCTTAAGTATGGAAAATCGCGTTTTTTAGCATACAAGATCTCGCGAAATACAGAAAAAGTGTTTCCATAAAAAATCAATATGTGTGTTAAAAAGGCAGAAATACCACGATTATAAAGTGCACATATATTATATTATTTGTGGTAGTTGAAATAATTTATATTAATAAATCAAATTGCAATAAAATTTTTTAAAACCCTTAAAAATATTCACTACTCAGTATTTATTAAAAAAATATCTCCAATAAATAGGAACTGTTACCGGTACGTAAAAAATAATGAAAATATTTTTGTATTTATGGTTTAATATACGATTTTCTGTAAAAAATGGGGTTTAATTTCTTATGGTTTTTACCCATTTGTGTTAAACAGTTAGAAGTCGAATCACAATGCCGAGAGAAACAAAGGATGATCAAATTGCCAGACTGGAAGCAGAGAATACGGCTCTAAAGCAGAAGTTGGCAGATTTGGAGAAAAGGTTCGCCAGGATGGAGGAGAAACGAGCTCCTGGTGTCGATACCGAGTTGATGGTTTCTGTTTGTGAAAGAGTATTGGAACGTCTGCTCCCGATGATCAACAGTTATTTTAAGCGCATGGAGGTGCAAAGAGAACATGAGACAATGCTGGTCGTATCTGGCCTTCTGGAGAGTGATTCCTATGAAAGAAAAAGAGAGAATGTGGCCAAGTTATTAAAGACTCTGGATAATGGCTATTCAAGAAAGGCAACTCAGCAGAATCCAATTCAGTTTTTTGTATTGGAAAAGCTGGTGACCGACCCAGGTTCCTGAAAATAAGAGTTATTAATAAGAACATCAGAAATAGAGCTGTACGTTCAGGAGGACGGCTAAGGGGGTTACTAAATTTGACAGATTTTATGCAAGGCCGTCACCGAATGAGGAACAGCAAGTCTGTCAAAAGGAGTTACTTGGCAAACTTCGGGAGCTTAGAGAGCAGAACAAAAAGGTTTCCCTTCGGTATTCTGCTGATGGTGATCCCTTTTAGTTCGACATCACTCTCAAGGCTCCCCTAAAGGTTTCAAAATAGTATATTATACGACGTGATTGCCATAAATTAAAACATATACCAAGTACATATATTTTGTGTATGAATTCAAGAAGCCTTGCTAACTCCCTAGATGAGCTTTATTTTCTGATTTCAAGAGAAAGCCTTATTTATGGTGTCATTGATATTTATGGTGTCTTAATTAGTGAAACGTGGCTTACTGAAACAACTACAAATGCAATTATTATCAAAAACAAAGAATTTAATGTTTATTGAAGGGATCGACAGCAGTGGCGAGAGGTGGTGTAATTCTACTAATTAAAATTTTTTTTAGAGTAGTTGAAGTTAAAATTGAGAAAAAGTATGATGCAATAGAACTAGTAGCGGTTGACATTTTTCTACAGAATTCATTTAAACTTAGATTCATTGGTATTTATAGAGAACCTAGTACTTGCAAAGAAAAAGATTATTTAATTTTTGAGCTAATTAGGAATTTAACAGAAAACTTTGTACGAACCATTGTTTTAATTGGAGATTTTAATCTGCCAGCGGTAGATTGGTCTTCAGTTAAAATAATTTTAAACACACAAAATGAAAATGATTGGTTTGAGTTTTTTATTGAGCTAGGCATGTATCAGCCTGTTTCACCACCAAATCGTGAGAATAATTATCTGGATCTTTTGTTCACAAATGATAGAGAAATTTTTAATAATGTCCCTGTTGCGCCCAGTTTTTCACAATAAGACCATGCATTACAGTGCCGGCCGAAAGTAGCCTAGGATTGGAACACGTTTGCGCTCCGGGAACGCTTTAGGGAACGCGCGTTCCAGGAACGCGTTCCAAGGATTTTCAACATCCTGGAACGCGTTCTGGCTTTCTCCGGGATCCCTGGAACGCACCCAGAACGCGCTCGGAACGCGTTCCCAGAACGATGCAGGTGGGCGATAGTCGGCACATCAAAGCTGGGAATTGATGTCATAGCCAATCACAGGCTAAGATTAACACCCTTCTCAGGTGCGTTCCTGGAACGCGTTCCAGGAACAATGTAGGTGGGCAAAAGTCGGAACATCAAAGCTGGGAATTGATTTCATAGCCAATCACAGGCTGAGATTTACAACCTTCACAGGCGCGTTCCTGGAACGCGTTCCAGGACAGATGCAGGTGTTTAACAGGACAATAATTAAATTATGAAAAGATGCCAAAACACCTTTTATGTTTTACACCCATTCTTAGGACCATAAAACTCAGTCCAGATTTTGATTGAAATATAATTATTTGGAGCTGATCAGCAAAATTTCATCACAATGCATTTAATTATTAGTTTGAAATGATTTAGTAGAATATATAGATTACAGGAATATCCATAATATAAAAAAAAATAGTTTACCGCATTTAAACATAGAAAATTTGATATTTTATAGTCAAAATTTCTCCAAAATCAAGAATGCAATTTTTTTTTAAAATTGTGTTAAAATTAAAATCAAATTAAAAAAACAGGTAAATAAATGCATGTAGTTTTTTAAAATTTATTCGCTAATTTCATTTCTATTTTTGAAAGACCAATTATAATTAAATTTAAGCGAAAAAAATGAAACTCAGAATGCGCCAATAAATAAACTATAAATAAATAAACTTTCAGGCTAGTGATGTTCCCACACTTTAATATCTTTCTCCGGAGATCCCGCCATCTAAAACGGAGGGAGCACCGGAGCTCTGAAGCTTTGGAGTTCTGCTTTTAAATGAGCCATTTATAGCTTATTTTAGCTCTAAATACATTGTAAACTATTCTATCTGTATTTCCAGGACTATTTTTTTGTTTTAAAATATTTGAAAAATTTTTAGTTAAAAAAACCAATTTGACAAAAAATTTATGCTATTACTTTTAATTATTCTTGAACCTTGTATGAAAATAAGGCGGAGCTCCGGTGCTTCAATGCTTTCTTTGGAATTGCTGAAAACTGAGCTCCGCCTCAAAGTTTCAGAGCTCGGTGCTCTGGGCATCACCAGTTAAGGCATTCAGAATAATAAACTCCTGACGGGCATATTATTCTGATCAAAATCCTGCCTTAGGATTATATACATTGTACATGTATTGAGTTAAGTGTTTAAAGAAACACTGTTTAATTCAGTTTTAATGTACCCTTTTTTTAGTTCAGCTCGAAATATAAGCGTTACGAATTGCAGCAAATATGTTTTTTTATTTTGAAATGTCAAAATAAGTTAAATTCCACCGATTTCCAAAATCGTGGCACAATAAATTTTATTGTCTTAATTTGGAGAGAAAAAACTTTAAAAATTCATATTAAATTGTTGTCCAAGCATTAAATTTGTCATACCACGATTTTTGAAATTAGAAGAATTCAGTATATTTTAGGATTTCAAAATAAAAAAAAATAATTCCCGGCACCTTATAACGCTTATATTTCAAGCTGTCGTGAGTCCTGACCGCAAGCGCAAATTAACCACAAAGATTTTGAAACAAAAGTTTGAATTAGCAGTTTGAGCTGTTCTTGTGTTTTTTTTTAAATTAATGTTCTTTTAAAATTAGGCATTTTTTTGCTTTTTGAACTTCTGATGATTTAATAAAACCTTGAACTCAAGAATTTTGGTTAACAAAATCTTACTATTGTAGCCCACTTGAAAAGGATTTAAGATTAAGAATTAGAGTGTTTTAAAATTAAGTGTAAATTTAAAATCTTCTTAACCAAAGTTAAATTTACTAATCCGTTTCTAAAAAACAGACCCATAAGACTAAATTAAATAGTGTTTCTTTGATTAATTTAATTAATTATTATTTAATTAATTTTAATAATAGTATTTAATCCTAAAAAAGAATTTTGATCAGATTAATTTCCATCAAGATCAGCCAGGTTTAAATTGCTACAGTACAGAGTTATCTTTATAATTGTAATAATTTGTAGTTAAGAACTTGTGAAAAATTAATAAATCAAAAAATCTTTTAAACTACATACTTGGATTGCAAGATAACAACAAGTTTTTTTACACAACTGTATATTTAACATATTTTGTACATTTTTGACACTATTTTGTACGTTTTGTTTTATTGTCTTAATATAAAATACTCTAAAAGTGAAAAATTAATTAATCTAAAAAAAAAATTTAAAGCTACATACTTGAACTACAAGATAATAACAAGCTTTTAACATTACTCTAAATTGTACGTTTTATTTTGACAATATTTTGTACGTTTTTATTCATGTCTTAATAAAATAATGCAATTACAAAAACTAAATAATAATCTAAAAAACTTTTAAGCTAAATAAATAAACAACAAGACGACAATAATCTTTTTACATAACTGTAAATTGTATTAATATTTGGTATGTTTAATTTTGACACTATTTTGTATATTTTATATTTATTGTTTAAATGCGGTAAACAGTTTTTATATTTCAATTATTGATATTTTTGTAATCTATTTATTCTACTAAATCATTCTTAAACTAATAATTAAATGCATTGTGATGAAATGTTGCTGATCAGCTCCAAATAACTATATTTCAATCGAAATCTGGACTGACTTTTATGGTCCTAAGAATGGGTGTAAAACATAAAAGGTGTTTTGGCATCTTTTCATAATTTAATTATTGTCTTGTTAAACACCTGCATCGTTCCTGGAACGCATTCCAGTCCAGGAACGCGCCTGTGAAGGGTGTAAAACTCAGCCTGTGATGGGCTACGAAATCAATTCCCAGCTTTGATGTGCTGACTTTTGCCCACCTGCATCGTTCCTGGAACGCGTTCCAGGAACTCACCTGGGAAGGGTGTAAATCTCTGCCTGTGATTGGCTATGACATCAATTCCCAGCTTTGATGTGCCGACTATCGCCCACCTGCATTGTTCCAGAAACGCGTTCCGAGCGCGTTCTGGGTGCGTTCCAGGGATCCCGGAGAAAGCCAGAACGCGTTCCAGGATGTCGAAAATCATTGGAACGCGTTCCCAGAACGCGCGTTCTCTAAAGCGTTCCTGGAGCGTGGAACGCGTTCCAATCCTAGGCTACTTTCGGCCGGCACTGTATTTTATCTGAAATTAATCTTAAAATATTTTACAGCACTAAGAATAAGATTAAAAATTTTATAACTGATTTTTTAAAAACAGATTATGATATGCTAAGTTTGTGCTTATCTACAATCCACTGGAAAATTTTATTTGAGGAATGTGGCACAGTAGAAAATGCTTGGCAAAAATTCAAGGATATCTTTTTGTTAGGAATTAATAGACATGTCCCTGGAAAAAAATTATTTACAAATAAGAAAAAAATTATACTATATCCAGTACATACAAAAAACAAACTACAAAATCAAAAGAAAAACTTTGGCATAAGCGTGGTATTGATTAAATATCAAGATCAGGGTACAAAAAAATTTGCAAAGTATTCAAAAATAAAGTTAGAGATTTTAACACTACTAAAGAGACAAAAATTCTAAATTCAGGGGGTTTAAACAAGTTTTTAAATTTAATTATAGTAAAATTAAAACAAAACAAACTATCCCACCAATTAAAAAAGAAGATGGGATTTTTGTAACTGAAGAGTGTGAAAAAACTGAACTGTTTGGAAATTACTTTGCTTCCGTTTTTACTGATGATGATGAACTTACCAAATTTTAATCTACTTTTAATTTTAATTTACCTTACCAAATTTTAATCCACCAAATATAGGGAAGTTTGGAAACATGGTATTTACCAGAAAAAAGATATTTAAAGCCCTAAAAAGACTCCCATGATATTAAGATTATTATAAAGGATAAGATTATAAGATTATATTATTATTATTATAAGATTATTATTATAAGATTATAAGATAATTATTATTATAAGATTATTATAAAGATTATTATTAAGGATATTAAGATTATTAAGGTATATTAAGATGATTCATGTTACACTGCGCCGTTAAAATATTAAGATGGTTCTGTTTTGGGTCCATTTATTTTTCTTATTTATATTAATGATATTGTTGATTGTGTTAAGTACTCACAAATTAGACTCTTTGCAGATGATGTAAAAGTGTTTGCAAAATCTTCATCTAAAGATTACCACATTCAAACTTCAAACTTAAGACATCAAAAAGATTTAGATAGAATACACAGCTGGTCACAAGACTGGCAATTGCAATTATCAGATCATAAATGTGAAGTTCTTCATATTCGAAATCATAGCAAAGAGTTAATTTGTAAATATAAGCTTGGTAATAACGTACTTGCAACTACAGAATTGATGCGTGACCTAGGTGTTTCTATATATCATGATATGAAATTCTCTAAACACTGTGAAATCACAGCAAAAAAAGCAATGAGAGTGAAATCACTAATTTTTAGAACATTCAATTCAAACTCTAGAAATAATCTTCTCAGAGAGTATAACTCCTATGTTAGACCAATTCTGGAGTACGCTACTGCAGTTTAGAATCCTTATTTACAAGAAGATATAAACATTTTGAAAAAAGTGCAACAAAATTTCATTGGGAGGTTGTTTTATAAATGCAAGTTGTTACCTGTTGGTTATGAACAAAGACTAGATTACCTAGGTTTGAAAAGATTAAATGACCGAAAAGACAAAACAGATTTATATGAGTGCTCTAAAATTATACATAGCTTAAACAATTTGTAAGTCAATGATTTTTTAAAGTTTAACCTGCAGCCTCCTCGTGATCATCCCTTTAAATTGGCTGTTGAAGAAAGACGAATTAATGCAAGGAAATTTTTTTTGCAAATAGGGTGGGTACACCTTGGAGCAATCTACTCCCGTCTGAAATAACTGTCGATTCTTTAAATGCATTCAAGAACTGACTTAAATAGGCGCTCTTTGTTGTTAAAAGTTAAAAGCCATTGATAAAAGTTTTGAGGTCGGGGGATCGATTTCCACTGTGAACATATTTTCATTTACATTTTTTATTTAATATTAATATTATTTTAGATTTATAAAAATTTTTTCAATGAATCAAAACAAAGAAAATATTTGTAAATATTTAAACCACATTTGTTTCCTACTCTTTGCCACTCATTCGAATTTTTGTCGTTGGGATATTTCAAAATATTATAATGATCTATAATTACAATAAATAATAAAATACATTTTACGTAAGCAAAAGAATAATTTTTGTTCAGTATTTCAACTAGTTTTTTTATTGAACACTGTAAAGTGAAAACTGTTTGGAGAGACCTTAAATCGGTGCTGGTGATAGCGATTGATTCGCATTTTATTGTAAACTTGTGTTTTAGTTTATATAGAATAATTATTTTGAATTGACTTGACTTTATAAAAAATAAATAAAAGCTTGCAGACTGCTTTTATTTAACAGTGTTCAGAATGGGCTAATATCTTTGCATTACATGTCTAATTACATTAAGTTTATGAAACCTACAAACAATAAACTATACAAAAACCTTGAACAAATTGATTTTAGCACTGAGTTTATGACATTGTTAATGACATCACAAAAAAATCCTTAAGATTTTGTGATGTACAAATTAATTTTTAGAGCATAATCAATACTTGTTTTTTAGCCAGGAATGCCAGAACGGGATTGGATGGCGACAACAACTTTGGTAAATAATTTTTGTTTAGATTTTTGATTTTAGATTTTCTAGGTAGATTTCAAAGCATTTTTAACAAGTTTGCGTTGTTTCTTATTTTATTTGTCCTTTGAGTTCACCTTTTTTAGTCCTACTCTAGCGTGCGATCCAACAATTTTTAAACTGTGTCCATTAAAAAACGCCTAGGTTAATGGTCAGCAAATAAGAATTAAAAATTATGACGGTTTAAAATCACATTAAGCCAATAAACACTGGACATTAATTAATAACCTCTACAGTTTTTAACTGGTATATTTTTTGCCGTGGGAAATCTAATTGAGATGCAAATCTTTAGTTTTTTTACACAAAATCAATCCATCAGTCTAATTTAATCGAAGCCCGGTGTTTATCTTTTTTGTATCGATATTTAAAGACCAAAATAAACATTTTTATCTTATCTTAAGTGAACGTTTTAGCGATTTTTACTTTTGGCTTTAAGTTGCCAACTTGGAGCTCCTAATTTCCTATTTTTGGTTCCAAGTTCCTTCGGCTCTATCAAACCTAAATTGTCAAAAAATGATAGTTATTTTAAAAATTTACTTATTTTGCGTTTTTTTGTTAAATTTTTTTATGAAACAAACACTTTTAGAAGAATAAAAAAAACATTATTTTATCTTTTTAAATAACCTAAATTGTCAAAAAATGATAGCTATTTTAAAAACTTACTTATTTTGCGTTTTTTTTGTGTTAAATTTTTTAATGAAACACACTTTTAGAAGAATAAGAGAACATCATTTTATCTTTTTAAATAAAAATTTGCACAAGATGACTACAGGAGAAAAATTTTTTAATTTTTTGAAATACCAACCAAGTTTGCCGCGACCGATGTTTCGCCTCCTACGTTTGACGACAAATTGGGTAAAATCGCATGTTTTAATTGTTGAAATACTAATCACTGAATTCACTAAAACGTCAATCTTCCTCAGTGGGCATTCTAAAATAGTCATTACACCACTGAAACAGGTATATTTATTAGCAAAAATGAAATAACAGCGATATATCTTGACAAATATTCGGTTGTATATTGCAATCAGGGTGTCAAAATGAAGAAAAAATTATGCTTTTAATCTAAAATTTACTTAGTAATGGAAAAATTGGTTTTCAAAGATTCCTAAAAAGCATTTTTTCGCAAATTCTGAAAGTCATATCTTCGAAACCTTTAAAGGTGTTTCAACTAAAAAGCTGCAAGTTTTGAGGCACAAAATAAAATTTAAAAAAAAAATTAAAATTCAAGACATGTTTAATTCTGTTAGCAGAAATAGATAATACATTAAAAATATAAAAATATTATAGAAATAATTTATATATATATATATATATATATATATATATATATATATATATATATATATAATACAAATATAAAAATAATAAGTATGGTTTTTAGCCTGGGGCCACGGCGTTTCCCTGGTGGGCGGCCATGTTGATCGGGTTGATTGTGATTGCGGCGATAATTGCCGCTATTGTAGCTGCAACACTGTCGATGAAGAAAAAGAAAGGAGCAGCTGCCGCGGTATAATTTCAGGAAAAAAAAATTAAAACTTATTTTCCCAACTCTTTAAAATTGCCACGTTGATTGGTAAAAAACACTGGCACATGGCACCCGGAATGAACTACTCCTTGAATACTTTGGCCAACGGGCTGAAATTTGAAAATGATGTAGCGTTGGTGCCCAAGAAACTTAAATTCCAATTTTGTGTTAAATTTGTTTTGAGTCTGCTCTGGGAATCGCGCCACTTTGAAGGTCCTGTTAATTTGATTTTCGCCAAAACCGCCAGTGTCACCCTGGTGAGGTAATTGCCACATTGTGTGCGCAGTGCCTTTCCCTGAGGAGGAGGACCAGGCCCTTACTGTGTAGTAATTGCGGCTTTTTCCTACAACTACAAATTCCTACAACCGGGTGGTCAAAGCTTATCTTTTCAACACTGTTAGGACAAAATCAAAAGATAAACCCTTCCACGGTAAGGTAAGGTGCTAAGCGCAGACTTATAGAACTGGTGTGAGATAGGTAGGACTCTTCCAGTAACTGTATTTATAGCAGAAAATCAACCCAAAAGGAAAACAAAGGAATAATGGAAAACACAAATGCAAGCTTGGACAAGAAAACACAGTAAAAAATCAGGACTTAGTAAGTAAGTTTAAAAAAACACCCAAAGGATAAAAAAACGTACAAGGCAGAATTTAAAGGACCCCAAAAATGTCATATAGTATTCGTGATCACGTTATATATGTTTTGCTCCATGGGATAGGTTGTGGAAAGAGCAGCGGCAAAATAGAGCTTCAAAATGCAGGTGCGAATATTACTGGCAAGCAATGAGTTCACATTTGTTTGTATTGTTTGAGATAGTGGTTATGTATAAGTTAATATTATTTTATTTTTAGCTTTAGTTTTTAGCTTCAACTTATTTAGCTTAAAATCACAGGCTGCTCATATAAGCTGTTATAGCGCGTTTAATAGTCGCATTATAAAACTTATGTGACAGTTCTGGTGATTACTTCGTCGTGGGATCTTTAATAACTTGCTGATGTGGATATAAAAAGACAGAGCATAGTATATAAATAAGCGCCTGCTTTTTATGTTCCGTCTAGAAAGTTTACTATCAAAAAAAATGGAACAACATGTAGCTATATAACTTCAAAAAATTTCTTTATAGCTAAAAGAATGCCGCGCGAGCGGGTTATTAGAAAGGCGCGGGCGCGTTATTAGACACAAATGCGGGCGTCCCTTTATGCGCGCGGCGTCCTTTTATGAGCGCGGGATTCCTTTGGTTTGGAACAATGAACTTTGACTAGCGTGTACCGTAAGTAAATTTTTAAATCTTATATATTTTTTTAATCCTATGTATCCTATGCAATTCGAGTTCAATGCATTTATTTATTCCCAGAGCAGCAAACTCGCACCTTTTCTGTAAAAATTCTTTATGTAGGGTGGGTTTTAATCAAGATTCTATTTCAGCAACAGTGTTGACAGCGTTTTGGGCCGTCGAATTGGTTACGACACCCGTAACCGGCCCAATAAAGCTATAAAAAAGCAGCAGTCAGCGTTATTAAAAAGCAGTGGGGCAAAAAAATACCCAGATATTTATGCGAATTGTTAAAACAATTTACTACAAAAAATCCATTGTTTGATAAAAAAATTAGACACGCAAGATTTGGGAATATAGTTTGAAAAGAATCGATCTTTAAAGTTTGTCAATCACTCATTCGCACTAATCAATTTTGCAATTAACAGCGTATTTTGGGATTAAATTATTCTAGATTGGATTAAATATTAACATTAAATAAAAAAAACAAATTAAACTGTTTTGGGGTAAGAGCAAGGTCAACTACAAGTCCAAAGTTTGAATTTATTCTAGTGTCCCATTTAACACAAAAAAATTGATAAATATTAACAAAATTGATATATATAAATTTGCGATTTATTCAAGATTAAATTAAATACTAACATTAAATCAAAAAAAAAACATTTTAAACTGTTCTATGTTACGGGCAAGGTCAACTATAAGTTAAAAGTTTAAATTTAAAGATTAAACTAAAAACTGTCATGCATTAAGTTAAATATTAAAAAAATTGATATATAGAAATTCACGATTATCAAAGCGGAAAATCTATAAACATTACGTTGAAATACTTGTTTTGAAATGATACCGCTGAAATAGGCTAAAGCTCGTTACGCTACAGCGGTGGCCGCATCCCCTCATGGCCGAGCTGGTAGGGTATGTGTTGAATTTAATTTATTTAATTTTTTTTATTTCATATATTAAAACTCACAAAATTAAAGGTTAATTAAATTGTTATCAAATGGCTGTTTTTTTTTATTTATTACTGTTTTCCGGTACCATACTTAGGACGCGGCTTAAAAAAAGTTTTTTTGCTTACATAACGGCGGAAAAATTTATAAAAAAGATTAGAAGTAATCAGTGGAATAGTAACTGGCTGGAAGTAAAAAAGTGTTTGCTAACGATTTTGACAACGCAAAACTCTAATTTCGTATGCAAAAAAAACTTGGCACGTGAAATATATGAAGCAAAATTTTTCTTTAGCAAAACCAAAGTAAAAAAAACACAAAAAATCATTAACTCTTTTTGTTCAAAAGTAGCTGCAAATCCACAGAAGGTATTCCGGTTCAGTACTGCACTGTGTTAAGTTCCCCGTCAAAAGAGGGCGGGCGCGGAGTTTAACACAGAGCAGTACTGACGCGGAAGGTATTCCGTGGATTTGCACTGGAATGAATCCCAAGGGGTTAATAAATTTAGGAGGAACAGTTTGTTAGATGTCGACTTTTAGTATTTTCAAGATTAATTGATTGTGTACATTATTACATATTTATTTTGTATATTTTTTTTCTTAACTATTACGCAAAAAATTCGTAAACATATCTCGATATGAAAAATTAATAGTGTAATATTTATTTTAGAGTTCGTTCAATGTAGTTGAAGCAGCCGGTGGGAGCGATATCGAAGGTGTTAGTCCAGTTTCTAAAAGCAAAAACCTTCAAGTCAGCTTTTATTTGTATTTTTTTCATCTGTATATTTTATTATTAAAAATTGGTATGGAAAAATTTTTGGTGTCTGTTTATTTACAAAAATGTAAGTTTACTGATTTAAGCAATTAGAATTTGAGGAAATTCGTGCTGTAAATTAAACCCTAAAATAGTCGAAAAACTTTAAAATTTTGAAATTTTTAAAACCTATACCTTCGTCTAAGCCAACTTAAAACCTATATTTTAGATTTTATATTTTAAGATCCTATATTTTAAATCTTTAACTATAACAATTTTTTAATCAAGTAGGGAAAACTATTTAGCAGTAGAAGCACCGACTAGAGCTCTTTTAGAATGTATGTCTATATTATGCTGAAAAAACAAATATTGATATTTAATCCCACTTGGCCAATTATGAAATACAATGTTTTCGCATATTTTACATGTATGTTTGAATAAAGTATCAACAGGTACTATGAACACACAAATTGTCCTTAAACTCAAATTCGTTGTTGTACTGCATGGAGTTTTGTTGTGCATTGTGTGCATAATAAGGAATCGTTTGCAAATCCCTTGAAAGGAGTACCATTAATAAAAAAAAAAACTAGTAACACAAATTGTTAATATAGTGTATTGAACTGTAATTTGGGCTTTATTTTCGAGAGCTGATTTGCTTGATGCTTTCATAATGTTATAAATATCAGTTTAATTAAGCTTTATCTACTTTTACAAACCAACAAAATGTTGTCTGCTTGGTACGATTGGTACTGGTTTTTGTAATTTCTAAATTAATAACTATAAAATGAATATTATTGTTTTTTTTTGTTTTTAGGTTACTGGCGGACTTGGTTCTAATCTAACGGTATAAATAAGCAACAAGAGTTTTTCTTTATAAAGAGTTTATTTAAAATTTATCTAAATTCAGCAATTTTTACAATATTAATATTTTTGTAAATAATTTTAACTTTTTTAGTATTTTTATACACAGGATTCACGAATAGTTCAAGCATAAATTAATAAAAAAGTTCGATATAAAATAAATGGTATTTTTATTTAAAGAATTTAAATAAATGTTTAAAATATTTTTTATTTAACACGATTGTGTTTGGCACAAAAGCTTTCTGCCACTCCCTGTGAACCAGCTTTTAATAAATTAAAACCAATTTGCAATGTAAAATTTTTAAAAACAACAAAAATAATACAAGACAATTAAAAGCCTTAAAAATATGAAGTTCAGTTTTAATGCTATAAAAACGTGCTAGGAGAGCTCCCTATGAACCGAATTTCATAGTGAAGAAAAACAAGACACACACTCAAGACACACACACACACACACACACACACATACACACAGACACACACACACACACACACACACACACACACACACACACACACACACACACACACACACACACACACACACACACACACACACACACACACACACACACACACACACACACACACACACACACACACACACACACACACACACACACACACACACACACACACACACACACACACACACACACACACACACGTATTTTATTATTATTAAGTTATTATTAAAACTAACTTTAAACGCGGTTTTTAGACTTTTTGTCATGTTTTATGACTTAAAAAGTATACATACTGTTTTAACTAAAGTATTTTACATAAATAATTGTCCACTTTTAAAAATATTTGAAAGAAATTTAAATAAATTATTATTTTTAATTCTTAATTTTGAAATAAAAAAATAAAATTAACAAAAAGAATTTTATTTCGATTTGCATTGGTTCACATTATTAACTTAAATTGATAAAAAATTAATTACTCTGTATGTTTGATTTAAGTTTATTGTTTCTTAAGTTTATGTTTTAAGTTTATTGTAAATTATTAATGCTTACTTAGAGGAATTGGGTATTTTGTTAATTTAAATTTTATAATGTGATCCAATGCAAAAGCCAATGCACAATACTTGGCTAATCCTTGGTTAATCGCGCTTTATGAGTGCAGCTACTGAACATTTTAGTAGATTAAAAAAAAAGAATTTACAAATGAACTCAGAATTAAAGATTTTAATTTTTTTTAAAAATTTTGAGTGTTGTGAATTTATACATAAAAGCGTCCATCTAAACTTCAAACAGCGAATCCTCAAGCAATGTCTCGCGCCCGTTCCCAACAGGTAATTTTAAACAAGTAAAAGATTATAAATAACCACTTTAATGTGACACTCTGAAGAATTACGTTGCTGGCGTTTATCTGTCAGTTAATAGTCAAAGTAATGCAACTATGTTTAGAATACTTTAGAAATATCTACTTATTATTACTGTTTTAACTAGGTTGTATTTTATACAAATTTTATGTCCCAAGTACTCTACAATTTTACAATAAGCTATTGATATAATTGTTTTTTTTTTTGATTTAATTTAATTATGCTTTGCAGTAAAATCATCTATTTTTTCTGTGATTAATATTATTAAAATTAATTTTTCAAATTGAAACTCTTTTGAGAAAACACTACAAATATTACATTTTAAATTAGATCGAATTGATTGGAAAAAAATGTTTTATTAGCTGTCTTCATTAGGGCACTTTCTAATTAAAACTTATCATTTATTTTTATTTTTAATTAAGTTTTTATTATTATTTATTTATTATCTACACATTACAATATTTGTATTTAAATTATGAATTAGTATTAAAAAACAAACATTTAACAATTACAAAATTTGATTAGAATTAAATTTTAGATATATAGGCACCTTGCACTGGAACGCGGTTTATACATGAATTATGCAATATACATAAGTGTCGCCTATCACTTGATTTCAGTATTCCGTTTTCCTCTTATCTTTCGTAGTATGCAGATCAACCGATCAAAATTTCGCGCGCTTTCGAGGGTTGATCTGCATACTACATAAGACAAGTAAGAGATACGGTAATTATCCATTATGGTGACACTTATGTGTATTGCATACTTCATGTATAAACCGCGTTCCAGTGCAAGGTGCCTATACGATTACAGCAGAATAAAAAATGTATTACGTGTAAAAAATGTGTTTAAAATCTAAGCATTACATGCATGTATTAAATGCATTTGTTTTAAAAATAAAATACACATGTAAAGAAAAGTATGGTTAAAAATATAATAATAAAGAAGAAAAACAAAGCCTGGAGTCTACTTAAATGTGCCTGTTAAATCATGATTATATTAAGAAAATTCATAATTATGTATACTGGTAAATTTTTAGGTAACGGCTGTACCATCTGGAAGTTCGATGACGAAAACGAAATAATTTAGATAACAAATTTAAAAAAAATATAAAAGTTAGGACTTAATTAGTAAACGGGTTGTATACAAATATTGGCTGGTTTTTTTATAGAAATATTTTTATACCGTGTAAATTTTATATTCTAAAAAATTCGTTGAAAAGTTGAAATCGCAGTGCAGTGTTCAATATTTTTTGCTCATAATGTTTTGTAAACTCGTAAGAAGTAAATAAAATTCAAAAAGTAGAATTTCTGAAACACGAAATTACTTAATTTATTTTGCTATATTTTGCATCTATTTTAATGGTTCATTGTGGAAGATTTTAGTTTGACATATTTTATTGCAATTTAAAATAAAAATATTGAATATAGTATACGAAATTTCAATTAATTTTTTTATTTGTTGCGAATGTTTTATTAAACACAAATGCACATTAAATTTACTAACAAAAATTATCGTCTTGGTTATTAATGGTACGGTACAGACTCACACAGGTTCATTTTTGTCTACAATTTTTGTAAAAATATAGCTATGTATGTAACTCAAGAACTTTTTTATTTTCACCAAAATGACTTTTACCGGTTCAAAAAAACTAGTTTTTAAAAAGTATCTTTGTTATAAAAGGTAGATAAAAAACTAATTGATTTAGTCTTGTTTTGACATATTAATGCCTAATTTTTAAAGAAGTGTTTAATGAGATGTTTTTTTAAAAAGCTAACTTTTTGAATTCGTTAAACTCCTTGAATTTAATAAGATGTTTTTTTAAAAAGAAATTCCGTGAAACAACTCCAACCAGTTTTTCCCTTAAACTAGTCTAGACCGTCAGACACTTTTTGAATTTAACTTATTTCATTGTAAATTTCGGAAAACCGAATAGCAAACAGAAAAAAAACTGAATTCCAGAGGCCGTTAAAGTGTAGAAAAAAAAATTCTTGAACTCCTAAAAAACTTTGGTGCATAAATTTAGTGGGAAATGTTACAAGGTTTTGACGGGCATAGAAGAAGAGGTTTTTTAGAATTAGATTGGGTCGGTTATAGGTGACTAAACCCGGTTGAATGCCCAAAACGGTATAATGAAAACTTGGGTTAATAGCCCCACACCATCCATGAAGGATTTATACAGAAATGATGTGTTTTATGTATCCAATTTTAATAAGCGACGAAATTCCGTTGAGGTTTTATTTTCTCTATGAACTGCTCTGCGCTATAAAACCGGTTTTTCTTCGCCAGCCAAGAGCAGTGAAATCGCCTAGTTTCACAGCGTAGGACAGTTTGTGATAAAATAGTAACGTCAAAACACTCACGGAATTTCATGGATTAAAGATTTCTTTGAAGAAGCTTAAGAACCTATTTTACATCAAGTTCTTGAGCCTGCGCTTGTTGTAGGGAGCAGTTGTTTTTGACGAAATCAATATTGATGTTGATTTGAGGCCACACTATGACTTTTATGCATAGTGCCTTGTCGTGGGGAGGGGGCTTAGGCCTTACCGTGTGACCATTGCTGTCTAGCCTACAAGCGGAAGTAGCGCATTGTTTACTTCTAAAACAAAAACAGAAATGATACAATTTAATCATCATGGTAGCGCAGTTAAATTAAATTAAAAAAAACTGAAAATAATAAATTTTTTGGTCAAAAACAAGTCCTCCCGCGGAAAGATTAACCACCGAACGCAGGTTTAATGACTTGATTTCATATAGGTCGTTAACAGGGTGTATAAAACTCGAATAATCTTCTTATAAATTCATAAATCCACGGGGTTTTGAACCCAAATCCCAGAAACAGTGTTTTATCCCAGAAACAGTGTTAGCGTTTTGAGCGGTCAAATGGTTTCAGGCATCTGTAGCCGGCCCAATGAGGCTATTAAAAAATACATCGTCTTAAAAAAATTTTATTTAAAAAAGTGCATTTTCATAATATAATACACCCGCTAGAATTAAAAATACAATAAGTACATTTTGAAATTTCGTATTGTTGTTTATTATGCGATTTGAAATCTGTCGGATATTTATTTAAATCAGGATGATGAGACAGATTTGCAAAATGTTTATTAATACTTGTTATTGTTAAAAATGTAATTTAAAGCAATAATTAAGTTGCATTTAAATTAAATCCTCTTTATATTATACAGAAAGAATCACAATTAAAATTCGTTCTAAAAGCAAAAACAAAAATAATTTTAAATCGAATGGTGGGTTTTCTAAATAAGTTAAAATCAGTTAAAAAGTTAATGTTAATAATAGAAGGATCTTTGATAAAGCTTAGTAAAAATGTAGCTAAAGTAAAAAGCTTTATTTTTAAATTTGTGCCTGTTGGTTTACCGCTAGTAATAAATATAGTGGCATTTTCCACCTTTTGAGGTTTATAGACACTAAAGATAAATTCTATCAGGGAGAAAATAGATGATTGGTGAAGTAACCACTCGTTTTTTAAGAAAAAATCAAGTGCAAAAAAAAACATGCCGCAACTTTATTAATTATTTCTTCCTGGTGGAGAGCGGTTACGTCCTTAATTTCAGTCTGGAAAACTTTAGCTTTAGTTCTGAATAAAGGTTTTTTAGTGCGTAGGAGGAGGACACAACGACAACTAGCGCCACTGATATTTAGGGGGAAAATTGAGAAACAGCGTAGGAATAATATATTTTACGGTTTCAAATTTAAATATTTGGTTCAAAATCTCGACCCCTTTCAAAATTTCTTAAATACCTTTAATATTAAAACAAAAAATATTTATGGGTTTTTTTCCGCTTCCTAGTTATGGCGCTGCTGGCAAGCTTGGTTTCCATTTTTTTTTTAATTTTTCAATTACAGAAAATGTTTCTATTTAAAAGTTTGAAATCGACATAATTTTTAATGGTTTTTAAACCAAAACATTAAACAAACCTATGTATGTTTAAAATTTGTTTCAATGCACAAATTTCAATTTTATTTTTGCTAATTTGAAATTATTGTTCACGAAAATACTATTTTGGTAATGTTTAATAAAAAAAAAAACAAAATTTATTTAGCACAAACGTAAAGGTGGAAGATGTCTTTTAAAATTTCGTTGGGCACCAAATTTAAAACTTTCATTTAAAATTAGTCTATAGGTGGAAGATGTCTTTTAAATTTCCGTTGGGCACCAAATTTAAAACGTTTTTTAATTCCTGGATTTCCTGTAAAAAGTTAAATTGGTTTATTAAATGATTATCTGTTTTTAATATGATAATTGGCTTATTTTTCATGTTATGTGCCTATTTCTAAATGTTGGTAATGATATTAAATTTACTTGGCTCTTAAAATAAAAATATCACCCGTTAAAAATTTTATTATACATATATATATATATATATATATTATACATATATTATATACATATTATATATTATATATATTTTTTAGTCTGATGAAATGTCAATTGAAAACAATTATAATTACAGCAATTTTTGACAAGCGCGAAATCATTACTTTTGCAAATTTATAGTTTTTTTAAACATACAAATATAGCCTTCTAATTGAAAAAGTGGCGATTTCGCGCTTGTCAAAGATTGATGTGAGTATGATTTTTTCGATTGACATTTCAAACTTAAAAAAAATGAAACAGTGCTGTGTGATTAGATCAATGTATAAACAAATCATTATCATATCGTAGAAATTTTTTTCCAGTGAGCAGCTGCTCAAACCAACTGCAAATTTCCAATAGTTTACATAATATTTATCTCAGACTAGTCCACATTTTTTCTGTCTAGACCTACACCTAAGGAAAAATCGCCCCTTTGTCCTGCTCTATTCTTAGAGCATTTTTCAAAGCTAGTCTACCACTAGCCTAATAAACTATAGTTTTAGCTGCGCAATGAAATATGTTTATAATCATTCCGTTTCCGATGTATACTTTTTAATAGTGGCGCTCCAGTGCCACCGAAAATTCAACTATATTTTTTAAAATAAGAATAATAATAAGAAGAAGATGAACATTAATTAAAAAATTTACCCACTTTCTTTAATTATAGTTGGCACGCTGGAGAGAGCCTAAATCGCCGTGTGACACTCCCGCACCACCAATTATTGCAATTATATTTTTTTAAATAAAAATAATGATAAGCAGAAGATGATAAACATGAATTACAAAAATTATCCACGTACTCTAGTTATAGTTGGCGCGGTGCCGTTGGGTAAATTGCAATGTGGCGCCCCCGCGCCACTCATGATTGGAATTATATTTTTTTTAAAAATAAAAAATAATAATAAGAAGTAGACGAAAATTACCTGGTGCCCCAATTATAGTTGGCCTGGCTCATTGAGGCTAAATCGCGTTGGGCGTTTTTGCCTTCGATGATGCAATTATTTTTTTAAATAACAAAAATCAGAAGAAGAAGGTGAACATAAATGTGAAATTTTATCCACGTCCTCTGATTATAGTTGGCGCGGTGCCGCGAGGCTGAATCGCCGCGTAAGCGATGAAGAAATATTGATTTTATAATATGAGTGTTAGAATAATAGTAATAATAAGAAGAAGAACAAAATTTTCGCAACGTTCTCTATTTATATTTGGCGCGTTGTTGTGGGCCTAAACCACCGAGCCACCAATGATTGCAATTGTTTGTTGTTTTTTTTTCAATTTTTCATCAGTAATGCAAGAATTAAAAAAAATACTTTGTTGTTTTGGACGTTTCCCGTGCAGTTGAAGCAGATGGCGTTTGGAACTGGTGCGGCTTCTACTGTCATGGTGCAGATTTTAAAGGGGAGTGTCCGTTGTCTGCTCTGTACAATCCTTATTGTTGCCAAAAGGCTGTTATTGGGCGGTTTAGAGTTTTTATTTGTCTATTTATTTAGTTTTTTATTTTGATCAATATATCGATAACAAGAACCTAAGTGAAAAAAATGTTTCATAAAAAAGTTGTGTATTTTTTTCCTCTTTCCAATCAGCCCATGTTTATTTTTGATCAATCAGTAACAAAGAAATAATATTGATTTTAAGAATTAAGCCGTAGTAAATAATAATAACAATAATAATAAGAAGAAGGTTCTGAAATTCAAAATTTACCCCCATAATGGCGACGCGGGGCTAAATCGTCCCGTGGCGCTCCCGCGCCACCAATGATTATATTTATAAAACAATTTTTTTAAAAATTGCTTAAATTTTTTTGTATAAATACGAATAAAACTTAGCTTTAGTCATTTTTTTGGAAAGCTCAATTCTAATTTATTTTTTTAAAGAATGTGGTCGTCTAAACACGCTACGCTATCATTTTTATATATGTGGCTTCAACCCGTTATGTCTGCTACTGGTAAAAAAGAATAAATCTTATCTCAAATAGTTTGTTAAATTTATACGATTAAATATATGTCAGCATTGATTAATAAAACGAAATGTGGAGTAAAATATATGCTCAAAATAAAATTGTTAGGGACGGATCATTTTACAAATGTTTTGTCGCTAATTCCAAACTTCGTATGGTTGTAAAAACAAGTTTTTTTTTTAAACGACTGCATGCATAACTGAAAGATAAATTTGAAAGATTTACACTGATGAGTTGTACCTTGCTACAATTAAACAACTGGTGAAGTTTTAAGATTTCATTGGTATTGTGTTGACTTTGTAACTTGTGTGACTAGCAAAATTTCCATAAAAGTAGTGTAAAATCCCAATGAAACAGTTCTCCATAAAAAACGTTAACTCTCCATAATATTCAGAATTGCTTTTTAAAACTAAAATCAGTTTTGAAAATTTAATTATAAAATAGGAAAAAAAACAAAATGTTGTAATAGTTTCTAAAGCAAAGGCCTAAAAGCTAAATTTTATCATGATATATTTGAAAGGTATTGGAAACGCTTATCTGGAATGGATGGAGATATTGCAAACGCATGGAGAATTAACGCAATTTCATGGAGAATTTGTAAGGTTTATAGAAAATATAGCCTATGGAAAATATATTTATGGGCTTTTTTGCACAGATCCAAAGCAATAAATTAAATAGTTTTTCGACAAAAAATGATTCTGGAAATATAAAACCGAAGAAAAGTGGAGCAGCTAAAAAACAGAAAACTTTGAGCTTTAAATAGAGCATATTTGATTGCATTTATAGTAGTGTAAAGAATGAAATAATATGTAAACATTTATGAAAAAACGAATCTACTATAATAATAAGCATATTGTCTGTCAATATGTTGGTATTTTTGTCCGGTTTTTTTGGCAGAGCCAGAGCCGTCCTCCAGTCCATAAAATTTTAATTTTCAATTAAGTTTTCACCGTAGATGTTGTCTCCTCCCGAAATTTCAGCAAAAACAAGTTATTTATTAACGATGGGTTTTTTTAGTGAAAATAGAACGTAATCAAAAATTTTCTACCTCCCACAAAAACTTATTTTATCTCTCCTTTTCCAGTTTAAATACCCGCTGCCGGGGAGTAGCCTTAAGGCTGGTTCATACTTATGACAAAACGTCCTTTGTACAAAGTCCAAAAGACAAATTAGAAAAACCAAAACGTCCTTTGGACAAGCAAAACGCCCTTTGTATTTTTTCCTTTGGACGAAGTATGAATGCTACTTAAACTCTGTCCTTTGGACAAAGTCCAAAGGACAAGATCCAAAGGGAAAAGTCCGAAGGACAAAAAAGTATGAACACGTTGTCCTTTATATTTTGTCCTTTGGACTTTGTCCTTTGGACTTTGTCCAAAGGACGTTTTGTCACAAGTATAAACCAGCCTTTACAGGTTGTTTATAATAATCAGCGGGCTCCGCGCCGAGAAAAATCACACACACTCATTCATGGTTTTCAACGGACATTGTGAGCTGCTGAACATATTTAATTAATATTTTGTAGAATAATATCTTTACTCTGCACGACGTTAATAAAGCGTTTAAAAATGCTCTGCTCGACTTTATGTTAACCAAACTAAAGCTAAAGTCTTCCAGGCTGAAATCAAGGGCGTAACCACTCTCCGCCAGGAAGAAATAAACAATAAACTTGTGAGCGAGAAAAATTAAAAAAAAAGTTTTCAGCCGTAATGTAACCAATTATTATTTAGTTGCGTCATGTGTTTCTCTGCACGTGATATTTTCTCAAAAAACGAGTGGTTACTTTATCACTCATCTATTTTCACCCTGATAGAATTTATCTTTAATAAGTTTTTTTTGCAATTTAGAAATCTTAAAAAAAATTATGGTATTAGGGCAATATAAGATCTCCAGTGAGATAAGGAAAACCTTGCATTCACATATATGTATTTATTTAAGGCGGATATGCATATGACTATGGCGATTGGCGCTCATCAGCCGTTTTCAAGATATTAAAGAGAGAGTCCAGGAAGCTCCATACAAAATCGACTTTTTTTCACTATTTTCATTTTTATTTTAAACGTATTTGCGTTTATATTATGTGTTTTTTGGTTATCAAATAAAAATATATACTTTTGAGCAGTTTTTAATGTTTATAAAAGTAACTAAAGGATCGGACTATGGTGAGGGGACCTTAAAATAAAGGTATCGGGCAAAGTCCCAACTGTGGAAAGTCCCAACGTGGAAAGTCCCAACCAATCGATGAATCTCCCAACAGTTCAAATATTAGAAATACGTTTGCAAAACCGGTGTTAAACACGATAATTTTAAACAACCGAAAATAAATAAATGCATTAAATGAATGATAAATGGAATTATGCAATTTTGTAAACGTACTTTCAAAAATGCAAGTTTCCACCCCAATGAGAATTTTTTTTGATTTTTGGGTTTTGCTTAGGCTTAGGAAAAAAATAAAGTTTTTACTCTTCAGTTTAAAAAGCATCATTAAATACAAATTTACCATAATACAATTTTGCTTGATTTTTAGGTTTTGCTTAGGTTTAGGTACTTAGTTTTTCGAATAAAGAATTTAATGCTATATTTTTATTAATTATAGTGTTAATTGACTAAAAAATAAAATGGTGTTTGTTGCAAACGTATTTTTTGATTCTGTTGGGACTTTCCACAAACTGTTGGGAGATTCCACAGTTGGGAGATTCACCCTTTTTGTTGGGAGATTGCTCGGAACCAAAATAAACCTATTCAGTAAAAGGTATTAATATATTTGTGAAGTAGGTCATTATATTCATGAACAGCCAATGTATGGACGTTTAACTAATAAATAAAAATGAAATTTTTTTTCAAAAAGTGTCTTGTTGTTTTTATAAGGTCGCCAAGCAGGGTTTTTTCTCTCAGGCAAAAGTGATAATGTTTTTTTTTAATATTTGAAAACAATGTTAAATGAAAATTTATCATTAAAAATACTTTTGCTTGGTTTTTAGGTTTTGCTTAGGCTCAGGTTTTGCTGTTTAGGCTTAGGTTTAGGTTTTGCATGGGTTTAGGCTTTTGCTTAGGCTTAGATTTTGCTTAGGCTCAGTCTTTTGCTTAGGCTTAGGTTCAGTCTTATGCTTAGGTTTCACTTAGGCTTTTGCCTAGGCTTAGGGTTAGGCTTGGACTTAGGTTTTGCTTAGGTTTGGGCTTAGGTTTTGCTTAGGCTTAGGTTTAGGTTTTGCTTAGGCTTAGAAAAATCTTTTTACAGCTATGGTCAAAAATCGGTAAAAATCGCAGTTTTGTAATTGTTTGGGGGATTTTGAACTCCCCCTTTAATATCTCAAAAACGGCTATCAACCGCGAATTATCAGGGTGATATTCAGATTCGGTACCATCAATAACATATATTTTTATGCAAAATTTTAATTGCTGCTCTAAATAGAATTTTGAAATTGATTTTTCAATGTTTATAGAAGTAGGGTAGTTTTCTGTCCATACTGGGATGTCCATGGGTTTGCAATAAATTTTAAATTACAACAAAACTGCGGACAAGTCCAAAGTTTAAATGTGTGTCCTTAAAAATCCATATTTGAAAAAAACTTTCTTCTAAAACCATGGTCAAAAATTGGTAAAAATTGCAATTTTGCATGGGGGATTTTGAACTGCCCTTTTAATATCTAAGAACGGCTATCAAGCGCCAATTATCATAGTGATATTCAGATGCGGCACCATTAATAACGTATATTTTTTTGCAAAATTTTAGTGAACGTTGTGGATGTGTTACTGCACTTTTACCAAATTTATTTTTAATTTTAAAATTTTGTTTTTTTAAATTTTGTTTTAAAGTTTTGTGATTTATTTTCGTTTAAAAAAGTTAAAAAAGGACCGGAAAATTTTTTTATTTTAATCGTGTTAAGTTCCGCGTCCGTACGAGGAAGGCGGCGGCGTTTGGCACAGAGCAGCGGAGACGCGGAATATCTTATGCGGATATGTAGCACTTTTTGAATAAAAAAATCCCCAAGGTTATTTTAAAGAACTTTCACCACTCTTTTTGGAATAAACGGCAAGTGATTTGAGCTTACTTTGTTTTTGGCTAGTTTCTTTGCTGTTTTTGCTTTTAGTTTTTGCATAAAACTAGCTAAACAAAGTCTAGCCATTCCAAGCGCATGGGCGCATACATATTGAATTCGAACACTTTAGGAACCTTTTTCAAATTTGGCCAGCAGAAATCCCCACCCAGGGCCCTTTTCCGCCCTCAACTTTGTTTCACAACTTACACCGGGCCGGTTTTGGTTAATGCCGGGAGCCCTTTCGCTCTTCAAATCCTAATGACTCGCGTTCTTTTAATGACGCCATGAGCCAATCAGACGAACAAGCGTCATCAGCCTTAGTGGACCCAAGCGCAGAGCTTACAGACTCTGAAATTTGCGCAAGCTGCTCAAAACCTGCAGGAGCTTTAAATTTGGCCTATGTCCGATGTTTTAACTGCGATGAGGCATTTCATTTTCGCTGTCTTGGTTTGATTAATTTTAAACCAAGCGCTTCAACCAAGCAGCTTTTGGAACTTTCTGGTAGTTCTTTTCGATTCTACTGTGAGAAGCCAGAATGTTCAAGACCATTCGCGCCGAGATCATCGCCAAGAAAAATATCAACCTCTTCAGAATCGCCTCTATCCATTCAGGACATTTCTGGAGAAATAGCGCAAAATGGCTTAGCCATTAACCAACTTAAAGCCAAATTCAACTCGGACATTCCAAGTATTATGGAGAAATTAAATAATTTGTCTGAAGCCATTAAATCATTTGTTCCAGAAAATTCCGAAACGGCTTCAAAATCCTACGCAGCAGCAGCAAAACAGGGGCTACCACCTTCGCAAGCTCCAGTTTACTACCACCTGAAAGAGCTTTTATCCGAGCGCGAAATGAAAACCCAACTTATCCTGACTAACTTTAAAGAATTGGAAAATGAAACACCGACCCAGCTATTTGCAAACCTCCATAAACTCTTCGTTTCTTTAAATTTTACTGATTTGTGGAGTCGCGTGGCCGGAGCGGAACGACTTGGAAGACAAAGAATGCCTCGATTCAACCGACTCGTTAAGGTTACGATGCTAAACCATGACGGGCAGGGTTCAATCCACGCCAAGAACCTCTTACGACGTTGGAATGAAATTCGAGAAAACACCGACTGGGAGCCTGATCTTGTTGAAAAAATCGAACATATGAATTTGCGAGTTTCGCAGCCACTCGAACAAAGAAAAAAATCGCAAGAACACTCAAATCTGCGTCGTAAAGCCTACTTAATGACGGAAGATCTGCGGAAAAAGGGCGTGACCAACACAAGTTTTTCCGTGAGGGAAGACAATGGCAAATTGATAATTGTAAAGTTTGTGTATAACCAGGAATCATCAAAATGGCGTCGTTCAAACCAATCTAGCGATTTAAACTCTTAACGGGAAGGGACACGCGTAACACAGAAAAGTTAAATGGTTCTTTAAAGTGTAAATACGCAAACGTTAGAAGTTTAATTAGCGATACAAATCGTAATCAACTAAATTTTTTACTAAATTCTAAATCTTACGATTTATTTAATTTTTGCGAAACTTGGCTAAATTCAAATATTACTGATGGATTAATTAATAACAATAATTTTTATAAAATATACCGTTATGACAGAAAAGTAAAACTTGGCGGAGGAGTTGCCATTTTGATACGTAAAGAAATTAAAAGCCGCAGAATAACTGTACCCAACGAATTTGATTCATTAGAATTAGTAGCAGTAGACGTTCTTGGTGAAAAACCCTTTAGAAATATTTGCTTTTATAGACCACCAAATAGTCCTAAGGAATACTCTGAACTATTTTGCAATGCGTTAAAATTTTTATGTGACGTTAATTTCCCAATCATTTTAACAGGGGACTTTAACATAGCTGATAAATTTTGGCAAACTAAAAATGATAATAATAACTGCTTATCCAATATGTTTTCAGCAGCTTTTTTAGAACAATCTTTTTTACAATTGGTAAAAGAGCCATCGCGCGGATCAAATTATTTAGACTTAATTTTTTGTAATGACGAATTAAACGTTTTTAACGTAAACGTTACAGAACCTCTTTTTAATAGTGATCATTGTAGCATTGAGTTTTGCATTGCAGGCAATTTAAATTCTTTACTTAATAATGATAGGTTTTATTATGATTTTAAAAACGGAAATTACCCATTAATGAGTGATTATCTAAATTCAATTGATTTTATTGGGTTATTTCAAGCCAGTTCTACTGCTGAAATGCATTGGAATATAGTTAAGTTTTATATTGATGAAGCAATTAAAAGATTTATACCATTACGCAAAAGAGCAAACCCTAAAAAAATTAAATATCCAAAATATATCGAAGCTATTAAATCAAAAAAACGTAAACTTTGGAAAAATCGTTATATTCCCACTATTAAAGCCGAATATAATGAAATGAACCGTAAATATAAAAACGAAGTAAACAAATACACCGAGTCAAAAGAAAATAAAATTCTAAAATCAAATGACAAAAACAAGTTTTATCAATACATTCGAAAATTAAGAAAAAACGATGTTGGAATAGCTCCTTTAATTGATGAAAATGGATCTTTAACGGATGATCCAAAGCGCCAATGCGAACTACTTAATGCTGTTTTTAAACAAAATTTTACTAAAGACAACGGTTCTAAACTCAATATGAATCGAAAGCTCCCAAAAGACATTTCTTTCTCAGATATCAAATTTACACCAGAAATAGTTTTAAAAGCATTGAAAAAACAAAAAAATAAAACTAGTAGAACGCCTGATGCCTTGCCTGCCATGTTGTTTAAGAAGTTAGCTCACTCTTTGGCTTCTCCTTTGGCGACTGTTTTTAATGTATCTTTCAAGACGCACAAACTACCACCTAGCTGGCTTACCGCCATAGTGATACCAGTTTTTAAAAAAGGCGATCCCAGTAATGGAGCTAATTATAGACCTATATCTTTAACTTGCATAGCTTGTAAGGTAATGGAATCAATCATTTATGATCAAATATTTAGTTTTTTAAAACGTTTTAAAATTATCAATAAATCTCAGCACGGTTTTTTACAAAAAAAATCAACGTGTACCCAGCTGCTAGAATCTTTTCTTGATTGGAGCAAAGCTCTCGAAAATCATAAGATTGTAGATACAGTGTATATTGATTTTAGTAAAGCCTTTGACTCGGTGTCGCATGTAAAATTATTGTCTAAAATTACAGCTTACGGGATCACTGGTGACCTTTATGACTGGATAGCAGCTTTTTTGTTAAACAGAAAACAAAAAGTTGTAATTCAGGAAAGCTCATCTAGTTTTTGCAATGTTTTATCAGGAGTTCCTCAGGGTTCGGTTCTTGGCCCTCTATTATTTTTGCTTTATATTAACGATCTTCCAGACGAAATTTCCGACGTTCATTGCAAACTTTTTGCCGATGACGTAAAGCTCTATCAAATTCGTTCCCCACATGAAAACAACTCCTTATTACAAAATTCACTAGATAATCTTTTAAATTGGGCATCAAAATGGCAACTTGAGATCGCCGCTCATAAGTGTTGTATTGTGCACATGGGAACAAACAATCCTAAGCTTCCAATAATAATAAAAAATCAACAACTATCAGCAAGTGTAGAAACCCGCGATCTTGGTGTTATGGTTTCTGATGGATTAAAACAAAGTGCACACTGTAACTCCATAGCTAAAACTGCCTTTAAAACGTTAAATATTATTTTACGATGCTTTCAAACTAAAAACTTAAATGCATTACTATCAGCTTACATTTCATATGTTAGGCCGTTACTCGAATACTGCACTCCCGTTTGGTCACCTTTCTTATGCCAAGATATTGATCGAATAGAGCAAGTTCAGCGTAATTTCACAAAACGATTATTTACTAAGTGTGGCCTAAATTCAAATTTGCCCTACCCTGAACGACTACGACTGTTAAAGTTAAAATCTCTGGAAGAAAGACGCATTCATTTTGATCTTAATATTTGTTATTCTATTGTATATCAACTCAATGGGCTTTCATTTGAAAACTTT